>JAKCPB010000659.1:0-2500 GCA_021442155.1 Cymbidium sinense
AAGAATAATTTTAAGTTTAAGAGAAACTATAACTAGTATGTATAATAGTGTAAGAAAGATTAACTTTATACTAAACTTCCTTTTCTTAATTATTAAACAATGAAAATACAAGCTTTACTAAATTTTAGTAAGATAAAATTTTAAAATAAAGGATATTAGTTGAAATAAAATGATAAGTGATAAATAAAATAATTTAATTTTTTATAAATTTTATTTTGATAAAGAAACTTGATTTATAATAGATCTAGCATATACTCTAAAATTCCAGCAATAATTTATTTTATTTTAACCGAAGCTTTTAATTAGTACAACTAATCACAAAATACTTAAATAAAATTAGTATATGATAGATTTAAGTAAACTAGTAAGCTTTTAATTAAAAAAGAGATCTAACAAATATAAAAAATAATTTCACAATAAATTAATTTGAAATGCTTAAAAATATACTTCTAAAATAGATCTAAGAATAAATGATCTTTCAAATAAGACTAATGAAGAAATATTTCAAGAAACCAAAAGAAATTTGTAGGAAGATAAAAAATTTCAACAAGTTGAAATAAATCCTACAAACTATCACAAGAGTTTTTCAAAAAAAATGATTGAAGAAACTTTGATGAAAAACTTAGACTTTGATGTCCAAAGACTAATCCACCAAAAAAGTATAAATTGGAAAGAATGAATAGATGGTGAAAATAGTATGAACAACTAAAAGGGATTAAGATCAAGAAAACAAACTTAAGTAATTTGAGAAAGTGGTTAGTTGAAGATATTGAAGCTTTCAAATCAAGGATTAGATCTTGCAATATTTGGAGAACACTTGGAAGGAAAATCTAGGAAATTTTCTTAGATTTGCTAGAGGGATTTTGAATTTGAATGAGAATGCTTTCATGAAGAGAATGAGGGCTATTTATAAGCAAGAAGGTCATTTTGAATTATTTAAAAAAAATATATTATTCTAACATCATTTTATCATATAATAATTTCAATAAAAAAAATATAATTTATATTAAATAAATATTAAATTTAAATAGCCAAAATTTGACAATTCACATGAGCAAGTCAAAAATAATCAAATATGGCTTTTAATATATTCAAAGCATGTACCATGCATTCATTATTAAAATTAGCTAATGTTTGAAAAGTCATAATAAATTCAATTTTAATCAAACGTGGGTAATGTCCTATCAAATTAAAGGAAAAAAAATCCAAGGAATCATTGGAAATGAAATCGATATTCCTTGATTATAAAATGACTTTGGCTAAAATACAAAATTCCACATATTTTGTTAATTTTGAAATATGACATTTAAATATTATGATATAATTTATATATAATCATACATATGTTAGTTATCATTAAGCCTTAAAATTAAATTGAAATATTTAATTATATTAAGTATATAAACTAATTACACTTAATAGTCATAATTTATTATCATTTTTTATTTTGACAATTCAAATGCTATGTATGAAACATATAATTGAATGTTAAGTAGATAATGATTTATATAAATTAATCTCATTATCATTATTTAAAATAAATAAAAAATAATATGTTAAGTTGTGAGCAAATTCATTCATGCCAATGAACTCATATGAATTTCTAAGATAGTTATAAATTCATATAACCTAAAATATTGTATCTTGAGCTTCATTATCCATTTTGATCTATCTTTCATTCTTATCTCGCAATTTCTCAAACATACAGAGATGTATTGGATATGTAATTAGCAATTAATATATGAAACACATAAAACATACATTAGAACATCCAAGCATTCATTTGTTATCATCAAAATTGATCGATTGAACATGAGGCTCATTAAGCCAACAAACCCTAAACAAACCCTAAAAAAACCCAAACCCTAAACCTAAACCAAAAAGTAACTAAATATAAATTAATAAAATAAATAAATAAAACCTATAAACCTAAGAATGGGCAAACCTTGACAAAACATCATCAACCATCAAACCTAGACCCAAAGAAAAGGTGGAGGTAGCAAAAAGGTGGTGGGGATCCGAGGTGTTGGTGGATAAGGTGGTGGTAAAGTGGTTATGGTAGAAAGTACTAACCATGGGGTGGCGTGAATCTGATATGATGGTGGATCCCCACGAGAGGTTGGGTGGTTCTAATGGGAACTAGAAACTAAGAACGATCCGACCGCTACATATGGAACTCTTATAGTAGATGATTAGCTATCTAGGGTTTTGATTTGCTATGCATGCCCATTTTATCTACTTGTGTGGTTAGAAAACTTGGTCTTGGATGATGAAATTGAAAAGAAGAAATGTTGAATCTAAATTTGTTCTCTAAAAAAAAAAACCAAAACCAAAATAAACCCTAAAACCCTAAACCCTAAACCTAAACCTAAACTAAACCCTAAACCTAAACCTAATCCCTAAACCCAAAAAAAAACTCTAAACAAAACCAAACCTAAACCCTAAACCTAAACTTAAAACCCTAAACCTAAACTCTACCTAAACCTAAAAAAAAACCTAA
>JAKCPB010000659.1:5000-181987 GCA_021442155.1 Cymbidium sinense
TAAACCTAAAATAAAAATAAACATAAAACCAAATAGTCTAGATAAAAAAAAAGGTGGTTAAAATAAAATAAAATGGATAAACTAAAAAAAAATGGAGGTTACAAACTAATAAGATAATATAGATACTAAAATGGTTATAACAAGATAAATGGAAAATAATCTAACCTAAAAAAAAAATTTTTTATACCTATGTCAAAACTAAAATTACTTGGTTGAATAAAATAAAAGAAGAAATGTTGAAACTAATTTGTTCTAAAATAAAAAAAAAACCTAAACCTAAACTAAACCCAACCCTAAACTAAAATAAACTAAACCTAAACCTAAACCCCAAAAAAAACCTAAACTAAACCTAAACCATAAACCTAAAAATTAAACCTAAACCTAAACTAAATAAAACCTAAAAATAAAAAATAAATATAAAAATAAACCTAAATAAAATAAAAAATAAAAATAAAATAAAATAAAAAACTAAAACCTAAACCTAAACCTAAAAAAAAGTAAATAAAAATAAAACTAAACTAAATAAATAAATAAAAACTAAACTAAACTAAAAAATAAAACCTAAAAAATAAAATAAACCTATAAATATAAACCTAAAATAATAAAATAAAATAAAAAATAAAACTAAACTAAAAAATAAACCTAAAAATAAAAAATAAACCTAAACTAAACTAAAAAAAAATTAAATAAAAAATAAAAAATAAATAAATAAAATAAAAATACTAAACTAAACCTAAAATAAATAAACCTAAACCAAAACCTAAACTCTAAATAAAATAAATAAACTAAAATAAACCTAAACCAAAAAAATAAAAAATAAAATAAACCTAAAAAAAAAATAAATAAACTAAACTAAAAAAATAAACCTAAACTAAAAAAAAAAAAAATAAACTAAAATAAATAAACTAAATAAATAAACTAAACTAAATAAAAATAAAATAAACCTAAATAAAAAAAATAAAATAAACTAAAATAAATAAAATAAACTAAAACCTAAACCTAAACTAAAAAAATAACCTAAACTAAACTAAAAAAAATAAATAAAATAAACCTAAACCAAAAAAAAGATAAACCTAAACTAAATAAAACTAAAATAAAATAAAAAAAAACCTAAACCTAAAAAAATAAAATAAATAAAATAAAATAAAAAATAAAAACCTAAACTAAAAAAAAATAAAAATAAAATAAAAAATAAAAAAATAAACTAAAATAAAATAATAAAATAACTAAACCTAATAAAATAAATAAACCTAAATAAAAAACCTAAAATAATAAAATTAAATGTAAAAATAAACCTAAATAAAATTAAAATTAAAAAAATAAAAAATAAACTATAAACTAAAATAAATAAAAAATAAAACCTAAACCCTAAACTAAAAAAAAAAAACTAAACCTAAATAAAATAAAATAATAAAATAAAATAAACCTAAACTAAACTAAAATAAACTAAATAAATAAATAAACCTAAACTAAACTAAAATAAACTAAACCTAAACATAAACCTAAACCTAAAATAAAATAAAAATAAACCTAAACCTAAACTAAAAATAAACCTAAAAAATAAACCTAAATTAATAACCCTAAACCTAAACCCTAAAAAATTAAAATAAAACCTAAACCTAAAACCTAAACCTAAATAAAAAACCTAAACCTAAAAATATAAAAAAATAAAATTAAACTAAAAGTAAACCTAAACCTAAACCTAAACCAAAAAATTAAAAATAAAAACTAAACTAAAATAAACTAAAATAAATAAACTAAATAAAAAAAAATAAAATAAAATAAAATAAAAAATAAAATAAAAAACAAATAAAAAAAAAATAAACTAAATAAACTAAAATAAAATTTAAAAAAAAAACCTAAACTAAACCTAAAAAATAATAATAAATAAATAAATTAAATAAATAAATAATAAAAAAAATAAAATAAACCAAAAAAAAACTAAATAAATAAAATAAAATAAAAAAACCTAAAAAATAACTAAACCTAAACTAATACTAAAATAACTAAACTAAAAATAAATCAAACCTATAAATAAAAATAAACTAAATAAATAATAAATAAATAAACTTAAAAAACCTAAAAATAAATAAACCTAAAATAAAAAACCTAAAACCTAATAAATAAACTAAATAATAAAATAATAAATAAATAAATAAAATAAAATAAACTAAACCTAAACCTAAAATAAACTAAAATAAAAAAAATAAACTAAAATAAAAAAATTAAAACCAAATAAACTAAATAAAATAAACCTAAAATAAAAATAAAATAAAATAAAAAAAATAAATAAATATAAACCTAAAAAAATAAATTATAAAATAACAACTAAAAGAAAATAGAAAATAAGACCTAAACCTTAAACTAAAAAAAACCTAAACCTATAATAAAAATAAAAAAAAATAAAAGAAAATAAACCTAAACATAAACTAAAATAAACTAAACTAAAATAAGTAAAACCTAAACCTAAAATAAACTAAACTTAAACCTAAACCTAAACTAAATAAAATAAAATAAACTAAAAATAAACCTAAAAATAAACCAAAAATAAAAACCCAAAACCTAGACCTAAAAAATAAAATCAAAATAAAATTGACCTCCAAAATAAACCTAAACCTAGAAAATAAATTAAAATAAAAAACCTAAATGAAAATAAATAAACCTAAAATAAATAAACTAAAATAAATAAAAATAAAAAATAACCAAATAAAAAATAAAAAAAAAAAATAAAATAATCTCAAAAATAAAATATAAACTAAATTTAAACCTAAAATTAATTTTAAAAAAACCCCAAAACCCTAAACCGTAAACCCTAAATCCCAAACCCTAAACCCTAAACCCTAAACACTAAAAAACCCTAAACCCTAAACCCTAAACCTAAAACTCTAAACCCTAAACCTAAACCCCAAACCCTAAAATTAAACCCTAAACCCTAAACCCTAAACCCTAAACCCTAAACCCTAAATTATAAACACTAACCCTAACCCTAAACCCTAAACCCAAATTAACCCTAAACCCTAAAAAAAAAATTAAGAACCTATATGAATATCACCCCAACCTATTGTATGGAGCTAAAGAATGATCAAATGGTGGTAGCTAGATGTTTGGATAGATTTTTGAGCAATTGGTTATGAATCAACCTAAATTACAAATTTATAAATAATTAATATGATATATATATAAATGTGGTTTATGATAGAAATAAGATTTAAAATTATGTTATAATAATGTCTTTAAATGTCTATATTAATTTTCATAATTTTTTTATATCATTTTTATTAATATGTTATTGTAGTTTTTAAAACTTGGTGTGTACTTTTAATGAAATAAAAAAAGAAGAAATAAATATTATGAATTTGTTTTAAAAAAAATAAAATAAATTAAAACTTAAAATCAAACCTAAAATAATAAAATGTTGATTTAAATGGTAAACCCAAATAAATAAAATAAATCATAATATATTATTTAAATAAATAAAAAAAAAAATAATTTTAAACACTAAAAATACAATAAACTAATATTAAAAAATTAAATAAAATAATAAATAAGTTAAACAATAAAATAAACCTTGAATATAGATGTCATTAATAGATTTGTAAATGAAATTATATAGTTATGGTAGAAAGAAAATTTAAGAGATTTTTCTTGACTATTAGAGATTTAATCAAATAAATATATCCAAAATAAATATATTTTAAACCAAATTTATATATTTTTTTTGTAAAGTGATTGTTTTTGTAATATAAGATATTATATGAAATGTTTTAATATGTATATTATATATATGAATGTGGTGGTGTGTTATTAAATGTTATTGTACATTTTAGTATGTTTTACTTTTGTTATAATACATTGGGTCAAAACTCACAAAAATGTTAATTTGAAGGTTGAGATGGAAGAATTTGGCCAAATCCATAGCACACACCAAGAAGCAACACCAAAATTATGCTATTTTGTACCATTTCTAATAGAAAAAAAATAATTTTACATCAAAATGAACAATATTCATATTTTGAGAAAATTTGTTATTTGTTCCTTTTAAGTGATTCTAATGAGGTGTATATTTAGACAATATATTTATATTATAGCAAATTATAATATAACATCATATATTATAATATAATATAGTGTGTTAATTCACTATAATATGTTTAGCATGATATTGTATAGTTAGTTTGAGCTTGCACCATCACAAATCATAAAATGTTGATTACAATGTTAAGATGATGTAATTTGAATGAATACATTATTAGGCTTTTGGTTGAAGTATTAAAGGTGTGCATAAGAAGAAATAAGATTTGATGAGAATTCCATGTCAAGGACATGGAGGGATCTCTAGGGATCACACATGCATTGGACATGACATGTGAGGGTCTATGTCGAGGGCATAGAAGAAAAAATTTGTTGGGGATAAGGTTTGAATTTGATTTGATTATATGATTTATGGAAAGAAGATCACAGGGATAAGAATCTATAATCCACTGGATTAAGATCAAATCAACTTTAATTTTTATTTTAATTGATGTGGAGCATATCTGAGATATGGGCTCAGATTGGGATGGGTATATGAACCTTCCACTAGGGAAGTAGGTTGGGCTATCCATTGGGGATTGGGATTTGAGTTTGATTTCATAGATTTATTTGGGGATGTATCCGCTGGGAATAAGAGTTTGGTTGGATTTCTTTGATTTAGACTCTATTAGGGGAGTTAGTTTAATATGGCTCCAATGGAGAGGTTGGTTTTTGAATTTGATTTATTTGCTTGACTTGTTTATATATGATTTGGGGCTCCATTAGGAAAAATCAGATTGGGTTTAATTTAATCTGAGTTAATGTATGGACCCTGTCAGTGTGTGATGGACCCATTGAGAAGGGGCTATATCAACTTTGATTTACCTCATGTTTACAAATCCAAAGAGATAGTCTACCAGCTATGAGGTAGAGCTAGCTAAAGGTTGCCTTTGGTGTAATGCTAGGAAGAAGGCATAGACTTACATCTTCCAAAGTGAGAACAACGGGTGACTGTTGGATGCATAATAAATTGAACACCTAGGGCTATTGAGTGAATGATGGGGACTTATGTCAACTCAAAAATAGTCAGATTAATTTTATCTTAATTTCATGTGATTTGATATGGTTTGTTTGGTTTAGTTTGATTTGAATTGAGGGCATCTTTTGGGGATGTGAGCTTGAAAATTTGATAGATTTAATTTATGGACCATGTCGTGTGCAATGGACCCACGAGAAGGGTATACGATTATCTATCTCTTATAAATCCAAAGGGATAGTCTACTAGATGTGGGGTAGAGCTAGCCAACCTAAGGGGTTTCATTTTGGTGTGCAATGGCTATGTTAGGAAGAAGGCGTAGCATAATTACATCTTCTAAAGTAAGAAAAAACTACTGGGGTTGACCTGTTGGTAGCAGAACAAATCGAGCCCAACTTAGTGGTGACTATTGAGTGAATGCCATTAGGGACTTATATCAATGCAAGAGTAGTCGATGATTCCTATAGGAGTTTTAGACACGCCCAAAGATAGGATGTTTGGGAAAAGGTATTAGGGGTGTCCTCTAATCCATAAGAGAATATATATTTTGTTTATATGTTTGTGTGGACCCTATTGGTGTGAGGGACCACACTAAGAAGGGCTATGTACCTTGACCTATCTGATTTACTAGACCAAAGGAGAATCGCATCCATGATGGATTCTCCAACCAGGGTGGTTATTAGAAAGGGGAATGTGATAGTAACCCAGTGTCTAAATGGGGTCAAGGATGTGATCCAAATATAGTGCCCACAAGGGAGGTGCTGCTAGGGGCATTATCTTGAGCCCTAGAAAAAGAAAGCCTATAGGTGTATGGTGGCCAACTCAAGGAGAAAGTGTAGCAGACTTACATCTGCCATGAGTGGTGTATCCTAAGGTGCGAGAACCAACCAACCTAAGGTGTATCCATCAACATGAGTGGTGTATCCATCAACATAGTGAGAACCAACCAACCTAAGGTGCCCGTCGGTGTGCAATGATCAATCTAGAAAGAAAGCATGTAGGCTTACAACTTTCTAAGTGAAACTGATCATCAGGAGAGTTTATGTCGTGGATAGATGATATCGACCTAGAGTGACTACTAGCGGGGGCCACGAGGAAGGACCCAAACTTAGCGGTCAGAGGGAAGGAGCTACTAGGGACTTATCTAAACCTCAAATATACTCGACCCGGTTAGTGCAAAGGCTAATCCAAGAAGAAAGCATAGACTCACATCCTCTTAAATGAAGCCAACATAAGGTAGCTTACCTACCATGTAATAAGGCCTACCAAACTAATAAGGCACTTGTCGGTGTGCAGTGGCCTAGTAAGGAAGGAAAGATTAGCAGACTTACATCCTCCAAAGCAAGAAGATGACTGGGTGACACACTAGCAGGGTATCATGTCAGCCCAATCAAGAGCAACTATTGAGTTAGTGTCATTGGGGGCGTTATCTCAACTCAGAGCAGCCCAAGATAAAATATATGTATTTATTTTATATGTTTGTGTGTAGTTTGTGTTTGTATTATGTCGATGAAGGATAGGATACTGCTTGGGTTCTTTACACCTACCCTAAACACATCATGGCGATTCACAAACAAGAATACTTTCAACATGGAAGAGATTGAATTCAAATGGAATTTTCATTGATGATAATTATTTTCAAACATGATTTATAATATTTCTTTAAGTAGAGCCATTGATTGGAAGCATTGGGTGCTCTCCCTTATGATTAATAAGCGATAAGATCCTCTTTGGTAGGCCTTCTATGGAAAAGGGCCTTCCCAAGTGGGTTCACACTATCCTACCATCTTACAACGATAATCAGTCTCCTTAGAACTAAAATAAGCTCTCCTACTTGAAAGGCTCAAGACATACCAACTTGTTGTGAGCATGAATAATTTTAACTTTGTACAACTTGAGGTTTCGGCATGCCTGCAGGCATCTCTCCTCCAAACCTTTGAGCTCTTCTAATCATAACTTGGCATTCTACTATGTTGTGATCTTGCTATGCACAACTAGCCTAAGTGATGGGAGTTTGACTTCTAATGGTAGAATGGCTTAAACACATACACTAAGGAGAAAGGTAGGCGGTTGGAGTTCTATATGTGGTGTGGTAGGCCACAAGCTTTAACTAACTATGCACTATCACTTGTTATTGTTGTCTGTCTTCATTATTTGGATGAGAGTTTTGTTGAAGGCTTACTAAGCCATTTTCCCTTGGGTAGTTGATGGTAGAATATCTCCAATCTATGTATGTCTAGGCAAAGTTGTTGATCTTGCTCTTGAATGCAATACCATTATCGATATAATTCATCAGGCACTCAAACTTATATGATATGGTTCTAAAAGCTAGATCACAAGCTTAGTTATGACCACTCTAAGCAGAATCACCATCGCCCATTTGGAAAAGTAGTCAGTAGTAGCTATGATGAACTAATGACCTTTAAAAGAAGGAGGATCAATCAGACCCACTATGATGGTACCCCAACACTCGAATGGCCATGAGGCCAATGTAGGATGTAAAATGTTGGGTGGTTGGTGTAGGACCACACCATGTATTTGACATTGGTGGCATCGCCTAGCTATATCCATACAATCTTTGATTAATGATGGCCAGTAGTATCCTAGCCTCTTGATCTTGGCTTTCATCTTTGGACATTGGTTAGCTCCACATATTCCTGAGTGTACCTCAGTCATGATTTTATGAGCTTCATCTTGTCTAAATAACATAACCACATATGAAAGAAAGGCCCGGTATGACACCATCCACAAGAGCATAGGAAAGTGCTCTACTTTGATGGGCTTCTTCTCTTGATTAGTTTGCCTTTATTTAGGTAATCCATGAATGGTTGCCTCCAATCTAACTCCTCATCCTTCTTGGCAATCCTCCCTTCAAGAGTACTTTTTTGATGAGTTTAATATCAATAAGGGATAAGACTTGTCTATTTTGGACCTTTATTGATATGGACTCATCCTCGGACATGCCAACTCCTTGGCAAGCTTGCTAAAGCATATGCTATGTTCTCTTGAGGAATCTTATAAATGGTAACCTCTAGGATTTGGGCCAACAACTCCATGGTGTACTTGTGGTAGTGATGGAGCTTGGGCTTTATAACCTTATAGGACTTGATTTGGTTGATAACTAGCGAGAATCCCAAGATGTTGATGTTATGGATGCTTAGAGTAATATCTAACTCGGCCATAAGCCTCATATTCGACTTCATTGTTGGTACAAGGATTGGACATATGATGTGAGAATCAAATCACATCGCGGTTCAGAGTTAAGAGAAATATTCCTACCCTTTCCTTTTTAGAATAGTAGATTGTGGTGCTTCTCCTCTTTGAGAGGAAGCTGCACCATCAAAGTACATCTCTTAGCGATGAATAAGTTCATGATTTATTCATCAGAGAGATCATCACTAAGTAGAGTTAAATTGGGTGTCTTTAAGATATGCTAATGCTTATCCTTTCCTTTGCGGAGGGGCAGGTAATGTTAAACTATTAAAGGATCATGGATCGTCATGCTAACCATCTGAATAGTGTTGGCTGTGTTATGAGATATTGTAGTGGATTGATCATAGAGATTAAATTCACCTTATAAGGAAGCGTGTAGTGCTGCACCTTTTGGGATGCAAAGATTAAAGCTAGGAAATGCTTCTCAATGGGTGGATAATTAGCCTCATAGGGATTAGATGATGGGAGGTAGTATAGTGCATTTTCTTCCCTTCATCATTGGTTTGGGCCAACAAAGCACCAAGGAGTCATCTAATGTAGTAGTGTAAAGTATGAGTGGCTTGCAGGATAGAATACTAGGCGTCATCAGTAATGCTTGATGTCTTGAAGGCATGCTCACACTTATCATCCCACTTGAACTTGGCATCCTTTTGACAAGTCTGAGAATGGATGACATCTTCTTGATGTTAGATATAAAGCATCTTAGATATGCCAACCACCCTTGGAATGATCGAGTTGAGTTAAACTTTTAGTGGCATTTCTAATATCACTTTGATCTTCTCAGATCAATTTGATTCCCTTTGTTGAACAACAAACCCAGAATTTCCTGAAGCTACTGAATGCACACTTAGGGGTTCATTTTGAGGTTAAATTATCTTAACTATTTGAAAACTACTCAAGTCAAAGAGATGGTCTTCCTTTTCTCTACTTTTGACCATGAGATCATCGATATAACACTCGACTTGATGATGAATGAGTTCATCAAATATTTCATAGCCCACTAGTATGTAGCACCGACATTTTTAAAGTTGAAAGGCATGACCTTATAGCAATAGATTTTGATCGAGGTTCTAAAAGCAATGTTTCTTTCATCTTCAAGGGTTATATCTAGATGAGCAATCCATGATAGAGAAGACTGTATAAGATGAGGCAATGACCACTATCAGCTCCAATATTGGTAGTGGAAATTCATCTTTTGGACATGCCTTATTTAAATCCCTAAAATTGATGCATATGTGAATTTGGCCATTCTTTTTTTCTTTGAGATGATCTTGGCTAACCAAGTAGGGTATTTTTCTTCTGATGAAGCAGCATCGATCAATTTCTTGACTTCATAAATGACCTATTGTTCTATGTCTAATCTCATGCATCTAGGAGCTTGCTTGATAGGGTTAGCAGTAGGCTCTTTTTCTTAGTTTATGGGCTACTACATTAGGAGCCAATCTAGGCATCTCTTCATAACTCCATACAAAATAGTACATAAACTCCATGAATAGCCTAACTAAGTCATTAGATTAAATTTCATTCAACAAAGAAATGTATGTGGATCTTCTTTAGTTCTAAGTTGATTTCCTTGAGCTCATCGATGGTTGACTTGATCTATTCTTCAAACTCTGTCGGTGCATCTTTGACTTCAAAATCATCTAGATCATCTAAAGTTTCTAAGCATAGCTCCTCATATGAGTTAATGTGATTTGGAAAGAACCTATCAGATTCCAAATGATTGGTGATGACTAAACAATAATCGTCATCATTGACTAGACCCATTGTACTATATCCTAGTCTCGGTCTTGATTGAGAGCTTTCACATTTATTCTTTCATATTCTTTCGAAGTAGTCTGACCTGTGCTTTGACCAAGCATGTGGGATTAACCCTTCCTTTGCTAAATTATGAACACAAGGCTAGTACCAATCAAAAGGTAATTCTATTAAATCTTTATATGAATCATCCTCAAGTTCTACATCAACTTCTTGACTTGAGGATGATGCTCCCAAGAACCTTTGAGTCTTCACACTGGATGACTTAGGGGCTTCATAACTTTTGAGAGGAAAGTGGGGTTAGAGCTAAGGTTCCCAACTGATGCCTATATATAAATACAAGTTCCACCTCAGGAATCTACTCTTGAGAAGAGCTGGTGGTGTGCTAACCATATAATAATCATCCTATGAACTAGATTCTAAGTCTATGGATAGCATGTACTCTAGTTGGGATATATCTTATTGGTGGCCAATAAGAGGTTTTCCACCCTTGGGAGCCTAACGCCTCTTCCTCAGTGGAGGTTAGGTGTCTATATGTTCGAATGGAGTAAAGAACTATGGCTGGAATATAATGCCAGGCTCCACTTCCTCCTCCAAGTCTATTTTTGCTCCATTTTTTTTCTTTTTCTTTTTCTCTTTCTTTTTCTTTTATTTTTAAACTTTAGCTAAGTTTGCGAGAATAGACCTGTTGATTTTGAGGGAGGTAGTAAGCCGCATCATCATATATGCCGACCTCGTGAACTATAAATGACTTGAGAACTCCTTTGACATCGTAGACGATCCCACCTCTCACAAACTTCATATAGTGATGTAGAGATGATGGAACTATATTATTCTCATGTATCCATGGTCTCCCAAGTAAAGCGTTGAAAGATGTATCCGAGTCTATAGTGTGAAACTTGGCTTTGATCTTCCAATCATCTATCTCAAGGTCAACACTATAGAGCCTAAGGCCCGTTGACCTCAATTTTGGAGTACGGATTCAATCTTCCCATCTTAGACTTAGGAGTCTTCTAGATACTGACTTCCCTAGTCATAAGACACTTTTAATAATTAGGTAAACACTTAAGCTAAGCCTAAAGACTTAGAAGGGTTAACCATAAGATTAGGTTATGCCTGTGATTAGGATAATCCACCTACCCTACAACCCAAATCCAATCCATGTTCAAAACCAAACATCAAGTTCAATTCAAACATTAAATTCAAATCCAAATCCAAACCTAAATTCCAAAACCAAATGATTGAAGCCCATGATCAAATCCAAACTTGTAACCCTTCCTAAGCCATATGACCTATCCCATGGACTTACCTAACTCTTAATATAAATCAATACAAAATTAATTGAATTTCTCATAATCAATTTATATCTTCAATCATCTTCCTAAATATAAATCAAATCCACATTCAAATGATCTAAACTAATTTAAATTAAATCAAATTAAATCAAAACCCTTCCTACGCCATATGACCTATCCCATGGACTTAGCCAACTCTTAATCCAATCAAGTCAAACTCAATTGATTTTCTCACAAATCAATCACATTTTCAATCATCTTCACAAATTTAAATGAAATATACATTTAAATCATCAAAACTAAATCAAACCAAATCAAACTTAAGCCACATGACTCAACTCCATGGACTTAGCCAAATTCCTTCATTCCAAAACCCAAATTCAATTGATTTTCTCATGAATCAATCATACCTTCAATCATATTTACAAATATAAATGAAATCTACAATCATCAAGCAAAACCAAAATCAGCCCAAATCAAACCAACTTAACCCTTTTGACTTGAAATGTTCAAATGAACCAAAACCCATTTGAACCAAGCCAATTGCAATCGAATTTATATTTCAATCCCAAATCAATATATAAACTCAACTAAATCAAACTCAGCCAAAAATCAAGCTAACTAAACCCAATTGGTCTACTTGACCAAAAGTGGTCAATTGACTTATTTGAGCTAAGTTCTAATCCTACCCAAATTTGATTGAACCAAGCCCATCAAAACCTCCCAACATGATTGTTGATCACCCTATGTTGATCAATCACAAATTGGGTCAAACCAAGTCAATTTGATTATTTGACCAAGTCTTAACCCATATGAACCCAAACTAGCCAAATTATCCTAAGCCAAATTGAAACCAATGATTCATACCAAATCAAAATCAATTTTGAATATGACTTGACCTTCAATTGAGAACCAAACCCAATTGGCCCTCTACCCAAGTTGACCCAAATTGACTTAGACTAAAAATCAAAAAATAAACCAAATTGATTGCAAAATGGCTCAAGTTTATTCCAAATTCATTGTTGAACTTGACTAAAGCCATGACCCAATTAAACTCAATTGACAAGCCAAATTAAAGTTACCTAAATCAAATCTAAATTAATTGAAATTAAAGCCTACAATAATCTTCAATCAGCTCAATCTAATTTTGCCAATTAATCAAATTGGTCAACAACCCATTTGACCCAAATGAATTCAAATGAGCTAAAATCAAATCTAAGCTAAACTAAACCAAACCAATTGAACCAAAACATCCTAAATTATCATATGAACTTGACCCAACCCTTAGTTTGACCTAATTTGACCAATTAGTCAACTTGGCCCAACCTAACCCAATTTGACCTAAATGAGTCAAATTGAGCCAAAACTAACCAAATCAACTCCATTTGACTTGAAATTTGGGCTAACCCACTTTTCGCTCATTTCAAATCTACCCAAATCAAATCCAATGCCAAATGATCATTCTACCCATAGGTCAAGGTCATCACATTAGATAAATCACCCATGTAAGTGGTTGTTTCCATTCCTTGTCCACTTGGTACTCTTCCAATGGTCCACTTACTAAGACACTAACCCAACCCAAGGGGTGGTTAGGTTGGCCATGACCCATGAGAGGTGAAATCACCTCACCCTCCCCATTAGAGCATTTGAAACCCATATGACACACATGATTCCTCCTTTGTAGCCACCTCCACACCTT
Organism: Cymbidium sinense; assembly: GCA_021442155.1. Taxonomy (NCBI): domain Eukaryota; kingdom Viridiplantae; phylum Streptophyta; class Magnoliopsida; order Asparagales; family Orchidaceae; genus Cymbidium; species Cymbidium sinense. The sequence goes on from JAKCPB010000659.1 coordinate 18,013, forward strand.
CAACCAACCAAGCCGAGACAACTCACCTCCTCCGTACCACCCACTACTCCATGAGATGGTTGGACGACCACTAGAAGCCAAACTTGATCCAACCATTCAATCAAGATGAAAGGGGGTATACACCCCATCATTTCCACTCAAACACACACAAAAATCATTCCTCAGAGCTCTAGCTACCAAAGATGAGCGGTTAGAGCCATTCCCTAAGCTCCCAAGCTCATTCTTCGATCAAAAAATGCCATTCTCGTCATCCGAAATAGGACACTCCATTTCCTAACTTCCTATTTCTCCATCAAACTCAAATTAACTTTGCATGCACCTTCTCTAGGCCTTATCGAGCAAGAATGAATCATCTCCCAAGCATCCTGAGCACTCGAGGTGGGATTTCAATCAAAGATGAGCTCCAAATCATCAATTCATAGCCTTTCGAGTGAACATCAAGGAATTTATTTAGTTGATGCTCATCAAGGCTTCATCTCCACTAGATGAAGCTTCCTCAATCATTCGAGCTATTGATCTTGAGCTCTAGCGATGTATGCTTCCAAAATTGATCCTTGGCCAAAATGGGTTGGAGCTTTTTGAAGAAAACTTGCATCTCATGTGATCTTGATATTGGATCCCCAATCAATGTCGAAGGTGTGGGATCTTTTGGAGTTGATCAAGCTCGTAAGCTCATCAAGTGAGCAATGGTGATCCATTTTCCCTCACTCGTGACATTAGATCACGCCGTCCATTCTGCATGATCAAAATGATCATGATTAGATCCGCTAAATTGATCTCGATTAATATTAATTTGTGGGATTAATCATAGTCGATCTACGATAAGAAAGCACATGCCGCCGTACACAGAATGAGTTAGATAAGTTTTAAGTAGCCAATGCTATGGTGCCATGTGGAAAGTGCACCACGTTAGTGCACCATGTGTCACCAACAAGATTAGGCAATTAGGCTTAATTAATCATTTTTAATGGCTAAAACTTCTAAAAATCTTTAAAAAAAATGATAATAAATACTCATTTTAAAGATATTTTAGAGAAGAATTAATTAAAAATGATCTTAACTAATTTTGAATAGTAATTAAAATTTATTTACAAAATTTATTAGTTTTATTACTCCTTAATTACTTGAGCAATTAATTCTAAAATTTGTTTGTTAATTTAATGGGATGGCCTTTGAATCCCATGATTTTCATGGGATTTATTCCTCACTTAATTATAAAAATTGACTAATTAAAACATAACTACTCTTTTAAGTTAATTAATGATTAGTTAATCTCATGAATAGAAATAAATTGGTTAATTAAGTTTATTAATCATTGTTCAACAATAAGTGAACCAAGAATAGGGTTGGGACCCCATTCCTAAGTTCATTTCACCCTTTTAAAATGAAATTAATTAAGATTTAACTAATTAATTAAATCACTTAATCAAATTAAAATCATAATCACATCACCTTAATTAATAAAAAATCATGGGGTAGATCTTTAGTGTTTAATAACCTAAAAAGTTTGATGAAATTATGGTTAGTCCACATGTGTGGAAAACCATAAGAGTAATTAAAGTTCAATCTAATTAACTATTAATCATGAGCCAATTGCATTAGGCCCCTTTTATTTCCTAGGATCATTGCAAGTTTATTTTCCATGCATATCATGTTGCTCATAATTATTTAGTTAATTACTTTAAGGTGACATAGGTAAGAGTAATTAATTCATCTAATTAAGGGTTCAACTTAATTAACCCATAAAATCAACTTAATATTTCCTTAAATTAAATCAAATCACTAATGTGGAATGGGTTTAACAAGTGATGATTTCTCTTCTCCTCTTTAAATCAAATCAAATACAAAACTTAATTAAGAAGCTTTGGTTTTCTTTAAATATTCTTATTTGATTTGATTTAAGAACTAGTTTGGTTGAATGAATGACATGCTTATATTTGATTGTCCTTTTTCCAATCATGTTAAATTTGGTATGTCATTTGAATTCATGCATCCATCTTTTCAAAATAAAGTAAAATAAAGTGGATTTTTTTTATGTAAGCTTGCATGTGTTGATTTAATATAATATATGTGTGGCTATTATTACTATTAAATCCAAATGTATTTTCCAAAAGCTTATAAATGAATAATAATATGTCTTATGATGCTACTTATAAATACATAAGAAATGCATGTGCTTATAGCTTAAGTGTATGAATGTTGAGTTCTCTTTCCTCTATTCATGTGTTGATTTATTTAAGATTGAATGATAATATATATAGAGACATTTCAAGAACACGAGGTTTAGCTAGCCCAAGGAGGTCATTTGATTACCTCACTTGGTTTTACAGACATTATTTGATTTCATTCTTATGTATTATTATAATTATAGAGTTATAATTCAAATATATAAATGATTCAATAAAAAATATACAATCTTTGCATGGTTTTCTTTCTCTCATTTATGTATACATCCATGTGTGTCCAAGAAAAGCAAGTATATAGTTTGGACATCCCGGGAATATGAGGCTTTAGCTAGCCCCAAGAAGGTCATTTGATGACTTCACTTCCCTGGTTTAACAATGACACATACTTGCCTATATCTTTGTACATGCATATGTATATGTGATTAGTGAATGAAAATCCCATTTTACATTAAAATTGCATGCATTCATAATTGACTAAGTGGTCAAATTAATTAGCCATATGATTTGGAGCTTAATTTTTATGTTCATGTATACAAATATACATATGTTTGAATGAAAATGGATATAGTCGGACATCCTTAGATGAGGCTTTAGCTAGTTCAAGGAGGTCATTTGATTACCTCACTGGTTTAACAACCACACTTATTTAATTTCATTCTTATGTCATTTTGTATAAGAATTTGGATAAAAAATTAATATGTTTAAATAATTCAATCAAATAAAATATAAATTCTAAACATACACATACATTCATCATTTATGTGCTAAAATATGTTGCATGTATAAATACACTTAGGATTAAATCATAAGCATGTTACATGTGATGGAAAGGATTGATTTAATATATGTCATGTGGTAATTAAATTAAACTTAAGATGCCTTTCATTTTGAATATGATTATTTAAAGTGAACCTAAACTTAAGATTAATTAAATCATTTAATAAGCCATTCACTAAAGAGAACTAAATCAAATTAATATACCTTAGAAAGTGACTTAAGGTAGGATGATGAGGGAAATCCTCTTTCCTCCTTTATATAATTTTAGTTGTTAAGTGTAATCAAATGAAATAAAAGAAAACACAAATTAAAATTCTCAAATCAATTAAACTACTTCATGAAATCAACCTCTCATGTTAAATTGAATTCTTCTATAGAAAATACAACACTAATGCCTAATAAGACTTACCATAAGCCTTAATACACACATTAGAATTAAGTCACCACTCTATTATAAGTTAGATGATGTATGATGTGTATGTTTTCTTTCATGATTTGTTATTTTAGATTTATGTATGCTTCATATGGATGATTGGCCAAAATAGCCTAATCATGTTTCTTGTAGTGATTATGCTTAAGAATGCTTAAAATAAATGTGAATCTCTTTGCTTGCTTAAATCCTTATAATGAAAGTTAGAGTGGGCTTAGTTACCCATGTATGGTGCTAAGTCCAAATTATAAATACAACTTGGGATTATTTGTATATTTAGCTAACCTTTATTTGTGATGTAGATTTACTTTTTCCCACATAAGTATAATTTTACAATAGAATTATGATTAGTGCTATGATTAGGATGAGCGTCTAGGCTTTATCCTGGGTGCCCTTTGATGCCTTTGAAGCAAGCACCATCCAAATCAAAGAAGGAACCAAATAAAAAATGGAGATATGAAGAAAGAAGACCCCATGAATTCTTTTTATATTCAGGTTGTATAAGGGTAGAGGCTTCATTTACCCATCTTTTCTCTTTTTGGGTTATGCGATAATTACCATTATCCTTTTATTCTTTTATGATAGCTTATATAATTGTTTTATGTTATGTTTACATTGTTCATTAGGATGGCATACTTTTCATAGTTTCTTAAGTGATTGATGCTTTAATGTTTAGCTTGGATACGATTAGGTTCTTAGGATAAAAATAACTTTTCTACCCAACTAATCACTCATAACTAAATAATAAAAAACTCATAACCTCATCATAAAGCCCAAGACATAAATAAGATAATTAAATGATTTAGCAACCCCTTACCTATATGGTTGTATCTTTCACATCATGCATGCATATTCTTTCTCTCTTGAACATGAAAGATCTCCATCCTTGCATGATAAAGGAATGCTTGACCTGTGAGGGCATCCCTTGTGGTAGAGAATACCTTCTTCTAGCTGATTTGACCCATAACCTATTTTATTATGCATTAAGAATAAGAAATCCTAAAGCCTCTATCAAAATGATGTGTCTAAAATATAATAAAATTTGAAAAGATTTTGCATCTATAGATTAAGTCATATAGTCATACCACTCATCCTCTAGTCTCTTAGGGAGTGCGTTTAGGACTTTAGTTTCTTTCTAATTAAATAAGTACTCTAGCTATCTTACAATTCATAAGCTCAAACTACATGGTTTTAAAATCATAGAGGAGTTAGGCTGGCGCTTATAAGTAGAAGTCGACAATTTATTCTCTCTTATGGAGGTAAAACCCTTACACGCAGATTTAGGTCATGCTAAAGCTCCTTAGATTTAGGATCAGCTATTTCCTTTGGCTACGAGCATAAATTATCACCCCTTAAGCATTCCCACAACCTTGTGTTGGTTGATTATAAGCCCTAATAATCTAATTAAATTTCAACTCAAAATATATAAATCTCCTCAACTTCAAAATTATAAAACCCAACCATAGGGTAGATTTGAATGCTCACTGGGCTTCCTAGTATTATGAGCATTTCTTACTTATTTCATTTTGATTCCAAAAATAAGTCTTTTCCTTGAGCTTTTCAAATTGATTTTCCAAATACAAGCAATCTTTTGAAAGGCTAACCTTGAAATCTTTGGAGATGGTAATTGTCTAGTTTAATTGACAGTATTCTTAAGAAATTTCTTTTCCTATGATGTAATTAACTATGCAGGCTTGCCTCTATAAGGAACTTAAGAACCTGGTTTAATATAAACCCTGCTTTATTCATCCATGTAATGTAGGAGAAAAATCTCTCGTACATTCGAAGACCCATCATGCCTTAGGAGTCCTTATTATGTGATAAGGTCCATTATAGGGTGATGCCTCTATCTTTCGAGATAGTACATCATACCTCAATGTTGTACTTGATCACCTCAAAATGTACCCCATGATCTTTGTGGTGTATCCCACCCCCCACCCTTGCCCGCCATACATCCAAAATAAACACCATAAGGCTCTCTCTTGTTCGTTGAATCCTCTCAACATCATCTTTTATTTTTGGAGTTTGGAGATGTCGATCCTCAAGTAGGAAAAGTTTCTTAGACTCAAAATGTTGATTGATACACCTACGTCAACCAAAACTTTAGATAGCCTGTATTTGCCAACATCCACTGTAATGTAATGAGGTGGTTATGCTCAGTCATCCCTAAGAGTAAGTCTTCATTGCTGAATGTAACTCTTATGATGTCCTTTGAGTGGCATGCCCCCTCTTTAGTTGTGGTCAACTGAGCCAAGCATATCTCTAGATCAAGAAAGGCCATGATTAGAGATTTCCTTATCTCTTTGGATAAGACAAGGGCATCGTAAATGCTTAACTTAACTAAAAACTTTCTAAGGTGAGCTAGGACATTGTAATCAACTTTGGCTTGGTCCTCCACAAGCATATCCATGGGTGGAGCATCTTATGGAGGGGCTATCTACTCACTAGAACCAATGACTTGATTACCCTTATCCTGAGGTGCTACCCTAGGAGGTAGAACTTTTCAACTGTGTAGGTTGACTTCAGTGACTTCTTAGAATGATGACCTTGTCGAAAGTTTTACCTTCTCATTAGGCATACCTACAGCTTCTCCTATGGGATCCTCAGAGTCAGTTGACTCCAAGTCAATCTTAAGAGGTGGTGATTGATTAGAAGGATAGTCTGACTCTAAATTAGAAAAAAGGATCAGAACTACTAAATCTATTATTTTTATTTAGACTGAGCTTTCAATAGGAATAAAATCAAGAGCATCAGAAGTGGACAATATATAAGTAGAATTAGCTTTCTTTATTAATTTCTTTTTGGGTACATGATAGAAATCAAGTAAAGTAAACAGAGTAAGGAATTTAGTGCCCTTATTTGTAGATATAGTGTTCCTACCGGTAGAAGAGGTGGTAGCTGCAATGGTGGAGGGAGTATTTAACTCAAACGGTGGCTACACTTCTGGACTATCCCGGGAAAGTATGGTGAGCAGCTGCTGCTGGTGGGCTGTCACTCTCCCTGAGTTATCTTTTGCAACTAGCAAACCTTCCTTGGTGTTGGAGGTTTGAGCTACTTTAGGCACCTGTAAGGAAAGCTTCTTGATCTTAGAAATAATCTTCTTAGAGGTTCAAGATAAGGAGATATCCTAATCTTCTTTGGTCTTAAGAGGATCACAAGTATTTCCAAGGATTACTCTAACAGAACTAGATGGTTATTCTAATAAGTATTTCTTAGGGATAACTATGGCTCTCAACTTGTAGTTGCGATCAAGCTAGTCTTTAAAAGTGATACAATCCTATAAGGCATGGCCTAACATGCGGTGGTAAAGGAAATAGATAGGATCATTGCTCTTGCTCACTTCCTCCGGCCTCTTAGACTCTGGTAACTGAAAGTCAAGTTTCTTTAAGAGATTCTTAAAGATTTTCCTAACTACATCCCTCTTGAATGAAAAAGGCTTATTCAATATATCAGCAAGAGTAGGTGGAAAGTAGCTACCTGGCAATGGATATGAACCACTATTGGGTAGGTTGCTGAGGTGGTGGAAATGGTTGTTGTGTCAACTGCGATGGCCAGTATGATGGCTGAGGTGGTGGAGGAGGAGGTGGAAAAAGAGGCTGCTGAGCTTGTAGTCTCTTATAGTTCAGGCTTCCCTCATCCACACAACTATCCGACTTCTTCTTAAACACCTTCTACAGATGATGGTGGTGAAAGGACCTTTGGCTTCCTCTTGTAAATTTGCTGTTAATTAATTTATCGAATGTTTTGATGGTAAAGTCCTTAGGCATGAAGGTGACTGGGCCATAAATATTCTTGAAAAGAATCTCAATGGCATGTTATTTGGATAGTGTGGTTTGTATTTCATGCTCAGGTTGCGCCACTTGAGAATGTAATCAACAAGGGACTTGTTGAGTTTCTGTTTCTCTACAATAAGGTTGCCTACAATCACCTTCTGTTAAGCTCCAGCGAATCTCTTGATGAAGAGGTGGTCCAACTCAACAAAAGTCCTCACCGAACCATTGGGGATTCAATCAAATCAAATGCAACACGACAAGCTAATGAAAAGAGGTGGCGAGTGCAACCAATGTTGCAACAACCAGCTCTAAAGTGTGCAATGTGTTATCGTGGGTTTCCATTGCCATAAAAAATCTTGAAGGATGGTGGTACAAAAATCTAAATAAAATAAAAACTAAATAAAAACCTAACCTTAAGAAATAAACCTAAAAATAAATAAAAAACAAAACCGAAACCCTAAACTAAAAAAAAATCTAAACCTAAAATAAATGAATTAAAATAAACATAAACCTAAACTAAAATAAAATAAAATAAATAAAATCTAAACCTAAAAAAATAAACTAAATAAACCCTAAACAAAATAAAATATAAAAAACTTAAAAATAAACCTAAACCTAAACTAAAAAAAAACCTAAAAGTTAAAGTAAAAATAAAAACCTAAAACCTAAACCTAAAAAAATAAAATAAAAACTTAATAATAAAAAAATAAAATTTAAAACCTAAAAATAAAAAATAAAATAAAAATAAAACAAAACTAAAATAAACATAAACTAAACCAAACCTAAAAATAAACTAAAATAAAACTAAACAAAAATAAATAAAAAAATAAATAAAAAACTAAATAAAAAAATAAAATAAATCTAAAAAAAAAAATAAAACTAACTAACCTCATGGTTTACTTAATTTAAAAAAAACTCATAAACCCTAAACCCTAAACCCTAAACAATAAAACTAACCCTAAACCTTAAACCCTAAACCCTAAAACCTAAACCATAAACCCTAAAAAACCCAAAACCCTGAACCCAAAACACTAAACCCTAAACCCTTAATAACCCTAAACCTAAACCGTAAATCCTAAACCCTAAATCGTATACCCTAAAACACCCTAAACCCTAAACTAAACCTAAACCCTAAACCATAAATGCAAAAGCCTAAACCCTAAACCATAAACCCTTTTCTTTACTTCAAGGCATGGCTTGAGACAAGGAGACCCCCTATCACCCTCTCTTTTTATTCTTGCTATTGAATATCTTTCGAGGAGTGATCTTTTAAAAATTCTACCATGTTTTAAAACTCATGGTGGTATCCATGTTTCATCTAAGTTTTTGATGATTTTATAATCTTTGCAATGCCTCTATTCAAAGACATTAAAACTATTAAGAACCTTTTAAATGAATTTGGCAAAGAAAATGGCCTCTTTCTCAATGATGGAAAATGTTGTTTCATTCCTTCCGCTAAAATCCTACCAATAGCTCAACCAAATCTGAATTACTAATTTTAGCTTCATCAACTTCCTATTAATTATCTCGCTTTTTTAAAGGTCAAAAGATCTCATCTTTTGATGATCTTATCCAAAAATCTCCAATAAAATTTCTATTTGGGAATTTCATTTACTCTCTTTGGTGGTAGGCTCACCTTGATTAAGAGCACTCTTAATTCCATGCCTTTATATCTCATCCAAACCATCAGTCGACCATTTCTATCATTAATGAATTGAGGCCTCTTTAACAAATTTTTTCTGGGCTCTAATAACTCCTCTAAAAGAATGCACCGGACCTCTTGGGTTAAAAGTTGTGGCACTCTCAAGGTGGTCTTGGATGTAAGCCAATCAAAGAAGCTATCACTGCCTTTTCCTATAAACTCTGGTGGAATTTGAGGAGTAACAATAGTCTTTGGGCTAATTCTATGACTACTAAATATTGTCAGGATAAGAATCCTCTCATTTGTCCCTATAAAGTGGGAGACTCTCCTATTTGGAAAAGACTTTGTTCCGTCAAATGGGATGCCGAATCCTTAATTTTTTGGGGGATTAACTCTGGTTCCTCATTCTTTTGGCAAGATAACCGAGTGGGTCCATTGACTTACTCTCCACCCATTCCATCGCCACTATTAAAGTAAAATCTTTCTAGCGTAATAATATGTGGAACAATTGTAATCTTATTGATTATATTTCTTCTTTCTTAAAAACTCACTACTATTCCTATCATTCCTACCAATCAAGATCATATCCTTTTAAGCTCTCACATAATGGTGATTTCAACTTTAAAAATGTTTGGCTTCACATTAAAGAAACTCAAGTTTTTTCCAATGTGTTTCTCAAACTTTGGAATATCACTATCCCTACTCCTTATTTTGTTCTTACTTGGCGTATTTTGAAAAACTTCATCCCTGTTGACCCCTTGTTGTGGGATAAAGGTTTTCAATTACCTTCAAAATTCCAATGTTGCTTTCACATTGAGAACGTGAACCATGTCTTTGTTAACGCGGCCATTGCTTCTAAACTCTGGATTTGGTATGATGATCTCTTCAACATTGTCATTTTCAATGGCTCCCTAACTTTTTATCAACTTCTTGAATTTTATTTTGACAACACTATTAAAGGTCACATTAAAGTCATAACTGCTATCACCCTTATTTGGTTCATATGGATGGACAGAAATAATGCAAAACATCATGAGATCCTTATGAACCACATGAGAATAATTGCTAGAATTAAAACAAAATTTGTGACTTGTTTAATGCCAATCTCATTCACTAAACATTTTAGGTTGTAAATTTGTGGCCAATAAATGGTCTTAACTTACCGGATCAACCCTAGAAATGACAAGATTGTTTATTGGGTAAAACCTCATGATCATACTATTAAAATTAACACCGATGGCTCGCTCTCATAAAGGTTGGTTGTGGTGGCATTTTTAAATCTTCATGGTAAAGTCCTATGTGCCCACCCCTTAATTCTTGCTCTGTTCCTTTTCCGAGCTTATGGTAGTGTACAAAGCTCTTGAGATTTTCCTTCAAAATAGTTGGCTCAATATTTGGATTGAGGTGGATGCCCTTCTGCTGATTGATCTTTTGACTTCCACCAAAATGAGCAACACTTAATTGTACTACCTTCTCAAGCAAACTAGAGCTCTTCTTACCCAACTTAATTTTAACATCACTCATGTATGGAAGGTAATGCATGTCGATTACCTTGCCAACTGGGAGCCGATTGGATGGTATAATCTTCTTTGATCAACTCACCCTACCCAAACATTTGCGGTTAATTTGGACAATAGGGCTCCTTATCTCAAAAAATTAATCTTCCCATGGAATTGTTGTTCAATATCGCTTTAACCGCATGCCCATTTTATTCAATGTTGTTTCTTGGTTTCAGATGCATCAATGTGATATCACTTGATGCTTACTTGTTGATCTCAAAGGACATGTGTCGTTGGTTTAATTGCCTTAAATTGGGAGCCTATGCTTATACTATTTTTACCGAATGTCGATGCTTCTTTGGAATTTGTTAATGTCTCATCCTATTACTCCTTTCTCTTATCAGCTATGTGGCATCTGCGTTGGTTTAACTCCCACCCTTGTTTTGGTCTTGCTATTACTGGTAAGATGTTGCTTGGTTGCTGGAGGGAGATATATTACTTAATGCTCTATTACTTATTGATCAACATATCTAGAATTATATCGTCCCTTGCCTCAATGTCTATCTGCTATACTTCTGTATAACTTTATGACTGACACTTTCTTGCACAATGCTCTTGGGGTTGGTTTAATGTATTTGATGAATGTCTTTCAAACCTTTGCTTTACCTAATTTGAATGGGTGGTCTTATGGCCAACTTGATATAATTTTCTACCTGGGATGTTGGCTGATCAAGATCATTGCATCTTATGTTCATCATGCTGCTACTGGGGTTGTCCATGATGTTCATGAGGGTGCTTTTGGAGTTATTTTGCTGATTGTTTTGTCTAACCTCATATCCCCAACTTGCTAGGATTGTAACTGCAATTTCTTGTTTATTTCTTCTATCTCTTTGCAGGATTGACTTCCTCATGGCTTATTCGCTTGCCTCACCGAGGATGTGGGCTTCTGCAAGCCTCAATCATCTTTATCTGATGGTTATTTATGTTCACTCCTTTGAACTCATTTTGCTATTATTTTACATCTCTGATTTTTATGGTCTATCGGGTGTATTATTTGCAATATTGTTTCCACCGTTGGCCTCTTTTGGGTCATTCATCCAAATTGTCTTTGTGGTTGTTGGCTATTTCTTACCTTTAATTTTCTTTTGTAACATTTGGGATGCTGCAGACTTCACCTACCATTATTTTTTCCATCCTGGTTCAGCTAGTCTTGGCCAGACCACTTCCATCGCTATCTGGGAATTACTTTATGCATTGTCTACTTTGAATGGTTGGTCTTATGGCCAACTTGTTATTTCTTCTTGTTGGATGTTGGATCATTGAGTCTTATGTCCAAAGATGCTACTGGGATGTTTATCATGTTCTAGTGGTGTTTTTGGAGTTGTCTTACATTGTTTTGGCCAACCTCATATACCCAACCGCCAGAAAGAAACCGCAAAGTTCAATTTTATTATTCTCTGTTTGGACTTTATTTATCGCTTTTTGGAGGGTTTAGTGCTAGCGATCATCTTTATCCTGAAGGTTTGGATATTAGCATATGTTCTGTTTACTCTCAATGGGTGGACATTTGGCCAGCTTGTTGATAATTATTATCGATTGAACTAGATTAATACTTTGAATGCTGCTTCTGGGGTTTCGGTTTATTTTGTTCAGCAAACCTCTATTGATGTTGTTGACCGCTGGTTTTTGTTTAAATCTTAGTGGTTTATTTTATGCGATCATTGGACTACTTTTACCGTACTATTTTTTCCATCTTATTTCAGTTAAACTTGTATCTATTGCACTATTTATTCTAAATGGGTGGTTTTATGGAAAGCTTGCTGGTTTTTGTTGTCTTCGTTGTTTGTTGCCTTGGATATTTGCTATCTTGGTTTTCAGGATTCCAATGTTGGCTCTATCTTTGTTGACTTTAGGTCCTTTGTTCATCGACACATTGCTCTAATTGTCTTTGATGATTACCGTCGCTACTACTTCTCATCCCCTGTGTTATGGTCTACTATTATTTGCAATGTTTACTCAATGAGTGGCCGCCTACGTCATCGCTTGTTGTCTTGGTTCTCTGCTATCTTGTTTTATCTGGATTCCAATGTTGACTCTCATTTGAATCACCTTTTTGATTTTTCTTCTGGTGGGTTCCATTGTTGCATTAACTATTTTGCTATTGGAGTTGGATTGCTGATTGCCCTTGCTATTTGTAGCGGATCTACCTTATATCGCTATTAATTTTCCCATCTTGTCTGTTAGCTTGCGTGATCATTGATTAAGCATCTATCCACTGGTATGCACCATTCAATGGTGGTACTAGGGCACTTGCCTTTTGTCGCCTTGTTGTTGTGATCCGATTATCTCGATTTTCTATCCGATGTCGCTACTAGGGTCATAGCTTTTTATTTGGTGCTATTTTTGGTGGGATGCCTATTCCGTGTTGGGTTATGTCGCCTTCCTTACAATTGCTTTTTTCTAGCTATGAATATTAATGGGGGATGTTCACAATTTCATTATTATGATTGGGTTCATTTTCAGGATTCCAATGTTGGCTCTATCTTTGTTGGTTGTATAACTTTAGGGTCTTATGTCAAAAAGTCGTATTCTCTCGATTTGGATGATGAGCGCTTCTTCTCGATCCTGTTTATGGTCTACCTATTTGGTTACTAACTATTGCAATGTCTACATATGAGAGCTTTTATGGCCACCTAGTTTTGCTATCTTCGCTTTGTTGTCTTGGTTTGATGTCTTGTTTATCTAGATTCCAATGTTGACTCTCATTTGAATCCCCTTTTGATTTTTCTTTCTGTGGGTTCCATTGTTGCATATTAATTATTTTGCTATTTTGGATCGATTGCCCTTGTTTTTTGTATCATGATCTACCTTATCTGCATTGCTTTTTTCCCATCTTGGTTCTTAGGCGTGCATCATTGTGATTAAGCATCTATCCACTTGTGTATGCCTATTTTGAATGGGTGGTTCTATGCACGCCTTTGTTTGTTGTCTTGGTTGTTTGTTGATCCGGATTATCGATTTTGTCTGTCGCAGGGTAGTTGATTATCTTTATTTGGTGCTTTTGGTGATGCCTATTTCTTGTGTTGGGTTATGCTACCTTCCTTTACAATTGCTTTTTGACAACTACTATTTTGAATATTAATAAGGGGGTTGCTCACATCTGCATTCATTATTATGATTGGGTTCATTTTCTGGACTATGCTTCAAGGTTGTACTCCTGGCTAGAAAGATTCATATATATATATATCATATGTTTGGGATGGTGTTATTTATAGGCTCATTGACTTGCTTAGAATTTCAGTGCCTTTTGCTTTTTTCTTGTGGTGGGTTTATGTCGCCTATTATACCTCTTGGCTATGATTTTCATGAGGTTCTGCAAAGATGGCTCATTCTCATATGGATAAGTATTCTCATTTCATGGTGACTATATTGATGATAATTTTCTTGCATGGGATCCCTTATCTTATTTTGCAATTTCCTATTTTATCTATGGTTTTGTTTAGGTTTGCGTAATAAAGCCCATAATACTTTCAACAACCGTCGCTATCTTCTCATTGTATTATGATGGCTGGATGATTTCACTCCCTTTTGGTTTGGTAGTAGCTCTGGTGATGTAACCCTTCCGCTGAACCATGGATGCTCATATTTGCATCTGCCCTAACTGGGTGTTCCTGAGCCTGAGCCTTCTTATCACATTTCTTACTATCATTCTCGATTATGCGCTTATCATTTTGTCTCGTATACCTTAATGCTAACTTCCTTGTCTACATCTTTTTCTCTCTTATCCTCTTGTAGGTTTGCTCCAGTGTCATGCATTCTCACATCCTGAGAAGCCCTAATCTTCCATTGGCTTATTATGTTAACCAATTTGTATCTTTTGATTGCTTTCTTGTTTTCTTTTGATTTTATTTCCTTAGATAGGGATTTACTCCTGACAGAAGCTCTTGAGCAATAGTTCGAGTTTATCCTTTAATGATCTTGTAACCCTCTTTTTGTGGCAATAAAATTCCCCTATATGGGCTTTCCCCAAAAAAAAAAAAAAAACCTAAACCCTAACACTAAATCCTAAACCCTAAAACCATAAACCCTAAGACCTAAGACCTAAGACTTAAGATTAACTCTACATCTCTACAAAAAAAGAAAAAAAAACCATAAACCCTAAGACCCTAAACCCTAAACCCTAAACCCTAAACCCTAAAAACCTAAAAACCAAAACCTAAACCAAACAAAATGTAAAAATAAAATAAATAAAAAACCTAAATAAAATAAAAAATAAAAAAAATAAAAACCTGAACTAAAACCTAAACTTAAACCTGAATATTAAATAAAATAAACTAATAAAAATAAATTAAAATAAAATAAATAAAAACCTAAACTAAATTAAAAATAAAATAAACTTAGAAATAAAAAACCTAAATAAAATAAAACTAAATGTAAAATAAAAATAAAAAATAAACCTAAAATAAAATAAAATAAAATAAATAAAACCTAAAAAAATAAACCTTAAAATAAAACCTAAAAATAAATAAAAAATAAAATGAAAACCCTAAATTAAAAAATATTCTAAACCTAAAATAAAAAATAAAATAAACCAAATAAAATAAAGCTAAACCTAAACTAAAATAAAATAAACTAAAATAAATAAAACATAATCCTAAAATAAACTAAACCTAAACTTAAACTTAAACTAAATAAAATAAAATAAACTAAAAATTAACCTAAATAAAAACCTAAAACTTAAACTTAAAAAAATAAAATAAAAACCTAAACCTAAACCTAAAAATAAAAAATAAAACCAAAACCTAAAAAATAAAATAAAAATAAAACTCAACTAAAAAATAAACTAAAATATAAAACCAAACCTCAAATAAATAAACCTAAAGTAACTAAATAAATTAGAAAATAAACATAAACCCAAAACCTAATAAACCTAAACCTAAACTAAACCATAAAAATCTAACCCTAATGGTAAAACAAATCAACCTGCTCGCCTAAATGGAGGCAAAAACTAAAATCTCAATGGTGGTGGGGATGTTGGTGGATACAAAAAAAATAAAAGTGGTGGTTATGGGCAGAGGAGACATAAACTGTGGTGGTGGCTAAGAGATCATAATGGATCTGCTACCGAGAGGCCGGGTGGTTCGATGGGAACTGAGAAACTAAGAATGACCACCTGATCCTCTAAGGAACTAATCTTTAGAGACAATTCTAGTTATCTAAGGTTTTTATTTGCTCTATACATTTTTATCTTTGTTGTCGCTATGTCTTAGAAAATTTGTGTTACTTAGTTGAAAATAAAGAAGAAATGTTGAATAATTTGTTCTGTTAAAAAACAAAAAAACCCTAAACCCTAAACTAAAACCCAACCTAAACATAAAACCTAAACCCTAAACCCTAAACCCTAAAAACCCTAAACCCTAAACCCTAAACTGTAAACCCTAAAGACTAAACTCTAAAACCATAAACCCTAAACCCTAAACCCTAAACCCTAAAACCTAAACCCTAAACCCAAAACCCAAAAAAGAAACCTTACATTATAAACCTCGAACCCTAAACCCTAAACCCTAAACTCTAAATTAACTCTAAACCCTAAACCCTAAACCATAAAAAGCTAAAAACCTAAACTAAAATAAATAAACCTAAAATAAATAAAATAAACTAAATCAAAATAAAATAAACCTAAATAAAAATAAAAAATAAAATAAACTAAAATAAATAAAAATAAACTAAATAAACTTAAACCTACCACTTGACTTAATTTTTTTAAAAAATCTAACCTAAACCCTAAACCCTAAACCCTAAACCTTAAACCCTAAAACCTACAACCCCATACCCTAAACCCTGAACCCCAAACCCTAAACACTAAACCCTAATCCCTAAACACTAAAAACCTAAACTTAAACCTAAACTAAATAAAACCTAAAAATAAAATAAATAAAAAACCTAAACCTAAATAAAAAAAATTAAAATAAAATAAAAACCTAAACAAAAACCTAAACCTAAACTAACCTAAACCTACAAATAAATAAAATAAAATAAAAATAAACTAAAAAATAAATAAATAAATACTTAAACTAAACTAAAAAAATAAATGTAAAAATAAAAAAATCTAAATAAAATAAAACTAAAAAATAAAAAATAAAATAAACC
The DNA here is from genome assembly GCA_021442155.1 of Cymbidium sinense. Classification (NCBI taxonomy): domain Eukaryota; kingdom Viridiplantae; phylum Streptophyta; class Magnoliopsida; order Asparagales; family Orchidaceae; genus Cymbidium; species Cymbidium sinense. The sequence continues at coordinate 34,470 of JAKCPB010000659.1, forward strand.
TAAAATAAAATAAAATAAAATCTAAATAAAAACCTAAACCTAAAATATAAATGTAAAAATAAAACATAAAAATAAAAAAAACTTAAATCTAAACCTAAAATAAATAAAATAAAATAAACCTAAACTCAAAATAAAATAAACTATACTAAAATAAATAATACCTAAACCTAAACCTAAAATAAACTAAACCTAAATCCTATACTAAATAAAATAAAAAAAAAACTAAAAAAAACTTAAACCTAAAATAAAAAAGAAAACCTGAAAATAAACCTAAAATAAAAACATAAAACCTAAACCTATAAAAATTAAATAAAAACTTTAACCTAAACCTAAAAATAAAAAATAAAACCTAAACCTAAAAAATAAAATAATAATAAAACTAAACTAAAAAATAAACCTAAACCAAATAAATAAAATAAAATAAAAAACCTATACTTAAATAAATATACCTAAAATAATAAACTAAACTAAATTAAAATATAAAATAAACTAAAATAAAATAAACTACATTAAATAAAAAATAAAAATTAAACTAAAAAAAACCTAAACCTAAACTAATTTTAAAACCTAAACCTAAATCCTAAAACCCTAAACCTAAACCCCTAAAACTAACCAAATAAACTAAATCCCAAACTAAAACCCTAAAATTAAACAAACAATAAATAAATCCTAAACCCTAAACCCTAAACCCTAAACCCTAAAATCCTAAACACTAAACCTAAATAACCTAAACCATAAACTAAAAAACCATAAAACCCCAAACCCTAAACCTAAAAACCTAACCTCTAAAATAAACCTACAACCCTAAACCTTAAACTCTAAACCCTAAACCCTAAAAAAACCCTAAACCCTAAACCCTAAACTAACCCTAAACTAAAACCCTAAACCCAAAATATAAACTAAACCTAAAATAAACCCTAAACCCTAAATTCTAAACCCTAAACCCTAAACCCTAAACCCTAAAATATTAAAAACCTAAACTAAAAGAAATAATCATAAAATAAATAAACTAATATAAATAAAAATAAAAAAACCTAAATAAAAATAAAAAATAAAATAAAATAAAATAAATAAAAAAATAAACAAAATAAACCTAAACTCACCATTTGACTTAATTTCAAAAAAATAAATAAAAATAAAATAAAATAAACCCTAATCATAAACACTAAACCCTAAACCCTAAAACCTATAAGCCCAAACCTTAAAATGTGAACCCCAAACCCTAAACCCTAAACCTTAGATCCTATTCCTTAAACTATAAATACCTAAAAACCTAAACCTAGACTAAATAAAACCTAAAAATAACATAAACAAAAAACCTAAGCCTAAATAAATAAATTATAATAAAATAAAAACTTAAACTAAAACCTAAACCTAAAAATAAAATAAAATAAAAAATTAAAAATAAACTAAAATAAAATAAATAAAAACTTAAACTAAACTAAAAAAATTAAAATAAACCTAAAAATAAAAAACCTAAATAAAATAAAAACTAAATAAAAATAAAAATAAAATAAACCAAAAATAAAATAAAATAAAAGCCTAAACCTAAAATATAAACCTAAAAATAAAACCTAAAAAAAACTTAAACCTTAAACTTAAAAATAAAAACCTAAACCTAAAATATATAAAATAAAATAAAATAAACTAAACTAAAATAAATAAAACCTTGACCTAAACCTAAAATAAACTAATATAAAACTAAATAAAATAAAATAAACTAAAAAAAAAAACATAAACCTAAACTAAAAAATAAACCTAAAAAACCTAAACCTAAAAAATAAAAAAAACCTAAACCAAAACTAAATTTAAAATAAACCTACACCTAAAAAAAATAAAATAAAATAAACTAAACAAAAAATAAACATAATCCTAAACTAAACCTAAAAAAATAAACTAAAATAAAAAAGCCAAACTTAAATAACTAAACCTAAAATAAACTAAATAAAAATAAAAAATTAACCTAAATAAAAATACAAAATAAAAAAACTGAAGGAAGTAAAAAATAAACTAAATAAACTAAAAAAAACTAAACCTACCAGTTTACCTAATTTAAAATAAAAAACCCAAAACCTTAAACCCTAAACCCTAAACCCTAAACCCTAAACCCTAAACCCTAAACCCTAAACTTTAAACCCTAAACCCTAACAACCTAAAAATAAAATAAAATAAAAACTTAAACCTAAATAAAATAGAAAATAAAATAAAAAATAAATATAAAAAACAAAAATAAAATAAATAAATACCTAAACTATACTAAAAAAATAAAATAAATCTAAGAATAAAAAACCTAAATAAAATAAAAACTAAAAAAAATAAACCTAAAAGAAAATAAAAATTAAATGAAAACCTAAACCTAAAAATAAACCTAAAAAAAAATTAAAAAACCCTAAAATAAAAGAAAAAACTAAACCTAAAATAAAAATAAAATAAACCTAAACTTAAACTAAAATAAACTAAACTAAAATAAATAAAACATAAACCTAAACCTAAACCTAAACCCTAAACTAAATAAAATAAAATAACTAAAATAAACCTAAACCTAAACTAAAAAAATAAAAAAGTAAACCTAAAATAAACTAAACCTAAACCTAAACCCTAAACCAAAAAACTAAACCTAAACTAAATATAAAATAAAAAAGAAATAAATAAACTAAATAAAAAATAAAATAAAACTAAACAAAATAAAAATAAAGTAAAAAAATAAAATAAAAAAAAATAAAATAAAACTAAACCTAACTAAAATAAATAAATAAAAATAAAACATAAACCTAAACTAGAAAAAAATCTAAACCTAAAATAAACAAAATAAAATAATTAAACCTAAACTAAATAAAGTAAACTAAATTGAAATAAAAAATAAACCTAAATAAAAATAAAAAATAAAATAAATAAAAATAAACTAAATAAACTAAAAAAACCCTAAACCTACAGGTTTACCTACAACAACAACAACAACAATAACAAGAACAACAACAAGTTTTATCCCACTTGTGGTTTACATGAATCCTTCTCAACTTATTATGTGTCAAATTCTCATTTAATTCAAGTATACTAAGCCATTTTTATACATCTTAACCAAGTCTTTTAGTCTACCTATACCTTTAACATAAAAATCTAATTTATCTACTCTCCTAACTATCATATGAACACTTTATGAAATCTAAAGACTCTCTAATCTTATACCACTAGCTACTCCAACTTTTTCTAACACTCATTTCATATTTATCTCTAAGAGTAAAGCCACTCATCCATAGCATCCTCATCTAAACTTAAAGTCTTATGCTTCTCTTTTATAAAAAAATTGCACCATAAGTCATAGGTCTTACCACCATCTTATAAAATTCTTCATTAAGTTTAAGTGGAACTTTTCTATCACACACAAAAGCTCGATGTATTCCACTTCAACCATCCAACTTGAATTCTACTAATAACATCTCCATCTATTTCCTTTCATTTTCAAATAGAGCTAAATATCTAAATCACTCCTCTTAATCACTTGTTCACTAATGTCACAACACTACCACTAAAACTTCTACAACTAAAATTACACACCATATATTAGTTTTAGATCTACTTAAATGAAAACCTTGACTCTAATGTTGACCTCCATAATTCAAGTTTCTCTTGGACTCCTCTAGTCTTATCAACAAGAAGAATGTCAACAAATAAAAAGCATACTTATCTTCTAGTAAATGCAAAAGAACATCCATAACTAAGCAAGAAGATAAGGGCTTAAAGATCCTTGATGTAATCCAACCAAATAGGAAAATATTTTGTCAATCTCCTTGTTTTTGGACAAAAAACAACCAATATTAACCCTTTTATTCTAGAACTAAAGAACATCTCTTGAAACTTTATCATGCTTTCTAAATCAATAAATATAACATGTAGATCATCCTTACTTTCACTATACTTCCATCAAACCCTTAACAAAAAATCCATAGTAGCTACGCATGAAACCAAACTAAAATAAACATCATAACCTATGCTCACTTCTCCCAAAAATTTTAATGTATGACACATTAACTTAATTCCTCTATAATTTACACACTTGCATACATTTATTCTAAATAAATATAAATAACAAACTCTTTCTCCACTCATCTAGTATCTTTAGTCTTTAAAATAACATTAAAAGATTTGTAAGCCAAGAAATTCCTTGATCTCCTAAACATTTCCACACTTCTATTAATATCATCTAACTATTTTTCCACATCTATAAAGCATCTCTAACTTTAGATTTACTAATACGATGATAAAAATAAAATTTTTTATTCTTGTTTAAGGTATTAAGGTTGCTAAAATTAATCATACATTCAGATCTTTTATTGAAAACTTTATCAAAATATCTCATCCACCTATTTTCAATATCCTTTTCTAAGAAAAGCATTTTATTATTTTCATCCTTAATATACCTCACTTGAGTCTTTAACTTTATTTGCTAACTTGTAAAACATCTTTCACCTTCTAAATCTATTGTAAATCAAAAAGTTAAGTTTTTGCATCATAACTTTCTAGAATCTAAATAAACCACTTATATCTTTTCCAATTCTCCAAATTTTACATATAAACTAAGTTTTATAACAATGCTTTATCTCTTATCTTTTCTTTCACACTCCTACTACCACCATTTATTTTATTAAAATAAGTTTTTCCTTTGATTCTCCAAGCAATAAATAACTAATTTCACTTGCTACTTTTCATAACATTAGCTTCCTTATGAACATCCCAAAGCTTTTAACACTAAAAATATTTTTATTTGACTAAGTGTCCCCATCTAATCCTAATACAATAATTTATTCTTCCTCTTAAATCTTTCATCTTAAAATCCAAAACTAACTATCGATGTTGGGTACTTAAACTTTCACTTAATGACCTACCTTTACAATCTAAACGATTTATTTTCAAAATAATCAATTGTTTTACTAGATCCTTTTATAATAATATGTTCATCTCTTTCATAAATAAAGTATTAAAACTCAAAATCATATGGTAAAATCTAATAGTCACCTTCTTCATTAACCCAAATATTACCATGAATACTTTTAAAATCACTCTAAACATGTCCATTTAAATTTCTGCAATAAATACTTAAGGTATTTTGTACCATTTAATTATTCCAAAAATGAATTATAAATAAATTGTTTACCTAATCAAAACCTAAACTATAAACCTAAACCATAAATAAATAACCCCAAATCCTAAAATAACCTAAACCTAAAAATAAAATAAACCCTAACAACTAACCTAAACATAAACCATAATAAACCTAAACTTAAAACCTAAACCCTAAACACTAAACCTAAACCTAAACCCTAAACCCTAAAACCCTAAACACTAAACTAAAATAAACCTTAAACTAAATTAACCTAAACTAAACCCTAAACATAAAATTAAACCTAAATTAAAATAAATAAACCTAAAATAAATAAACTAAACTAAATAAAATAAAACTAAACCTAAATCAAAATAAAGAATAAAATAAACTAAAATAAATAATAAATAAATAAAATAAACCTAACCAAACTTAATTTTTTAAAACCTAATCAAACCTAAACCCTAAACCCTAAAACCAAACCAAACCTAAACCCTAAACCCAACCTAAACCTTAAACCTAAACCTAAACCTAAACCTAAAAAACCTAAAACCTAACTAAACTAAATAAACCTAAACCTAATAAACCTAAAATAAAATAATAAAAAACTAAACATAAATAAAATTAAAAATTAAATAAAATAAAACTAAACTAAAATTAACCTAAAACCAAACCTAAACCTAAAATAAAATAAAATAAAATAAAAAATAAAAAATAAATTAAAATAAATAAATAAAACCTAAACTAAACAAAATAAATAAAATAAACCAAAAAAATATAAAAAAACTAAATAAAATAAAAAATAAATAAACCTAAAATAAATAAAATAAAACTAAATAAAACTAAACCTAAAATATAAACCTAAAATAAATAAAATAAAACCTAAACCTAAACATAAAATAAACCTAAACTTAAAATAAAATAAACCTAAACCTAAACTAAAATAAACTAAACTAATAAATAAAACCTAAACCTAAAAAAATAAATTAAACCTAAAACCTAAATAAAAAATAAAAAAAACTAAAACCTAAACTAATAAACTAAAACCTAAACCTAAACTAAATTTAAAATAAAACCTAAACATAAAAAAATAAAATAAAAAATAAACTAAACAAAAAAATAAAAACCAAACTAAAATAAAAATAATCTAAAATAAACCTAAACTAAAATAAAAATAAATAAATAAATAAAAATTAAAAATGAAATAAACTAAAATAAATAAAAATAAATTAAATAAACTAAAAAAACCTAAACCTACTAAACTATTAAAAACCCCAAAATCTAAACCCTAATAAAACTTAAATCCTAAACCTAAACCCTAAACCAAAATTAAAAACCTAATAAAACTAAATCTAAACCTAAACCATAAAACTCTAACCCTAAACTAAATCTTAAACCCTAAACTAAACCCTAAACCCTAAACCCTAAATCCAAAATCAAACCTCAAACTAAACCCTAAACCTAAAACACTAAACCTAAACTAACCATAAAAATATAAACCTAAACCCAAAACCCTAAATAAAACCTAAAGCTAAACCCTAAACCCTAAACCTAACCCTAAACACTAAACCAAACCCTAAACCCTAAACCCAAAACCATAAACCCTAAAAAACCAAAACCTAAACCCAAATAAACCTAAAAATAAAATAAAAATAACCTAAACCTAACTAAATAAAAATAAAATAAAATAAAATAAACAAAACCTAAACTAAACTAAAATAAAAAAATAAAAAAAATAAAAACTAAACTAAAATAAAATAAACCTAAATAAAAAACCTAAATAAATAAAATTAAAATAAAATAAAAAATAAAAAAATAAAATAAAATAAAATAAAAAAACTAAAACTAAAAAAAAAATTAACTTAAAAATAAACCTAAAAAATAAATAAAATTAAACCCAAACCCTAAACTAAAGAAACCTAAACCAAAATTAAAAATAAAATAAACCTAAAATAAACTAAACTAAATAAAAATATAAACCTAAACCTAAACTAAATAAAATAAAATAAACTAAAAAATAAACCTAAACTAAACTAAAATAAACCTAAAAATAAACCTAAAAATACCTAAACCTAAACCCTAAAATGCTAAAAAAAACTAAACCTAAACTAAATAAAACCTAAAATAAAATAAAATAAAATAAAATAAAATGAAAACTAAAACCTAAATAAAAAAATTAAACATTAAATAAAATAAAATAAAACTAAATGAAAACCTAAACCTAAAAAACCTAATAATAAAAAATAAATTAAAAATAAAACCTAAACCTTAAATAAAAAAAAAACCTAAACCTAAAATAAAAAAATAAATTAATTCTAAACCTAAAAAAAACTAAACTTAAATAAATAAATAAACCTAAACCTAAAATAAACTAACCTAAACACTAAACTAAAAAATAAAATAAACCAAAAAATAATTAAACCTAAATTAAAACTAAAACCTAAATAAACCAAATAAAAAACCTAAACCTAAACTTAAAAAAATAATAAACCTAAAAAAATAAAATAAAAATAAACTAAACTAAAAAAATAAACATAAACCTAAACCAAAAAAATAAACTAAAATAAAATACCTAAAATAAAACCTATAAATCAATAAACTAAATAAAATAAAAGTAAACCTAAATAAAAAAAATAAAAATAAACAAAACTATAAACCTAATAAAAAATAAACTAAGCCTAAACTCAACCAAAACTAAAACTTAAAACCTAAACTAAATTCTAAATAATAAACCCTAAAACCCTAAAAAATAACTAAACCTAAACTCTAAACTCTAAACTATAAAACCCTAAACATAACCTAACTAACCTAAACCCTAAACCTAAACTAAGCTAAACCTTAAACTAAAATAACCTAACCTAAAATCATAAGCTAAACCTAAACCTAAACCTAAAGTTTAAAGTTTAAACCTAAACTAAACTAACCTAAACCTAAACCTAAACCCTAATCCTAAAACTAAAACCTAAAACCCTAAACTAAATAAACACTAAACTAAACTATAAACCTAAACCCTAACCTAAACCCTAAAACCTAAATGCTAAAACCCTAATAAAAAAAATAATCCCTAAACCCTAAACCCTAAACCCTAAAAACAAAAAACCTAAACCTAAAGTAAATAAAACCTAAAAATAAAATAAATGAGAAAACCTAAACCTAAATAAAATTAAAAATTAAAATAAAATAAAAACTTAAACTAAAAACTAAACATAAACCTAAAAATAAAATAAAATAAATAGTAAAAATAAACTAAAATAAAATAAAATAAACCTAAACTAAACTAAAAAAATAAAATAAACTAAAGAATAAAAAAACTAAATAAAATAAAAACTAAATGTAAAATAAAAATAAAATAAACCTAAAATAAAATAAAATATAAACTAAATAAAAACCTAAACCTAAAAAATAAACCTAAAAAATCCATAAAAATTAAAATAGAACACAAACCCTAAACTAAAAAAACTAAACCTAAAAAGAAAATAAAATAAACAAAATAAAATAAACCTAAACCTAAACTAAATTAAACTAAACTAGAATAAATAAAACCAAAACCTAAACCTATAATAAACTAAACCAAAACCCTAAACTAATTAAAATAAAATAAACTAATGATAAACCTAAACTTAAACTTAAAAATATAACCTAAGAATAAACCTCTAAAAAAACCCTAAAACTTAAACCCTAAAAAGCTAAAAACCTAAACTAAATAAAATCTAAAAATAAAATAAATAAAAATATCTAAATAAAATAAATTGAAAACTAAACAAAAAAAACCTAAAATATAATAAAATAAAAACTAACTAAAAACCTAAACCTAAAATATAAACCTAAAAATAATACATAAAAATAAATAAAAAATAAAACCTAAAATTTAAACTAAAAAAACTTAAACCTAAAATAAAACAAAATAAATTAAACCTAAATTTAAACTAAAATAAATAAAACCTAAGCATAAAAGAAACTATACCTAAACCCTAAACTAAATAAAATAAAATAAACTAAAAATAAACCTAAAATAATAAAATAAAATAAACCTAAAATAATAAAAAAAAAAACCTAAAAAACTAAAATGAAAACATAAAAAACCTAAACTAAAAATAAAACCTAAACCTAAAAAATAAAAAAAAATTAAACTAAATTAAAATAAACATAATAATCCTAAAAATAAACTAAATAAAACCTAAACTAAAATAAATAAACCTAAAATAAATAAAATAACTAAATAAAAAATAATAAACCTATAAAATAAAAAAATAAAAAATAAATAAAAAATAAACTAAATAAACTAAAAAACCTATCTTTATCTAATTTAAAAAAAACCTAAACCTAAACCTAAACCCTAAACCCTAAATCCTAAACCCTAAACTAAAACTAAGCCTAAAACACTAAATCAACTAAACCTAAACCTAAACTAAATAACATTTAATAAAACACTAAACCCAAAAAAACCCTAAACCCTAAACCCTAAATCTTAAACCCTAAACCCTAACCCTAACCTTAAACCTTAAACCCTAAACTTATCCTAAACCTTAATAACCCTAAATAAAGCCTAAAGCCTAAAGCCTAAAGTCTAAACCCCAAACTCAACCTAAACCTTAAACCTTAAATCCTAAATAACCTAAACCCTAAATAACACTAAACCCTAAACCATAAAACCTAAACCTAACCCTAAACACTAAAACAATAAAACCCGCACCTAAAAAACTAAACCCTAAACCCTAAACCCTAACAACCTAAAAACCTAAACCTAAAGAAAATAAAACCTAAAAATGAACTAAAGAAAAAACTTAAACCTAAATAAAATAAAATAATAAAATAAAATAAAAATTAACACTAAAAGTTAAATCCAAACCTAAAAATAAATAAATTAAAAATATAATTAAATTAAAATAAAATAAATAAAAACCTAAACTATCTAAAAAAATAAAAGAATAAAAATCCTAAATAAAATAAAAAAACTAAACATAAAATAAAATAAAATAAACCTAAAATAAACCCAAAAAATAAAACTAAATAAAACCTAAACCTAAATAAAAAGCATACACCAAGGCACAACTTCCTGTAAATACCTAGTAAGAACATACATAACTAAAGCAAAAAGATAAGGGCTTAAGGCTGATCCTTGATGTAATCCAACTGAAATAAGAAAATATTTTATCAATCCTCCTTGCGTTTGGACACAAGTAACAGCTCTATTATACATGTCCTTAATGACTTGAATATAACCAATATTAACTCCTTTCTATTCTAAAACTCTCCCAAGAACATCTCTTGAAACTTTATCATAAGCTTTCTCTAAATAAATAAATATCATATGTAAATCCTCCTTACTTTCTCTATACCTCTCCACCAAACCTCTTAATAAATGTATAACTTCCATAGTAGATCTACCTGGCATGAAACAAAATTGATTGTGAGAAACTTTTGTATCACATATTAATTTATGCTCAATTACTCTCTCCCATTATTTTAATGTATGACACATTAACTTAATTCCTCTATAATTTGTACACTCTTATGCATCACCTTTATTCTTAAATATAAGAACAAACAAACTCTTCCTCCACTCAACTGTCATCTTTTTAGTCTTTATAATAACATTAAAAAGATTTGTAAGCCAAGAAATTCCTTGATCTACTAAACATTTCCACACTTATATTGGAATATCATTTAGTCCTACTATTTTCCACATTTCATTTTCTTTAAAGCCTCTCTAACTTTAAATTTACTAATACAACATAAAAATAAAATTATCTATTTTTGTTTAGGGTATTAAGGTTGCTAAAATCAATCGTACTTTCAAATCCTTCGTTGAAAAGTTTATCAAAATATCTCTTCCACCTATTTTCAATATCCTTTCTTCTCAGAAAAGAACTTTATTTATTTCATCCTTAATATACCTCACTTGAACTAGATCTTTACTTCTCCCATGTCTTTGGTTGGCTAACTTGTACATACATATTTCACCTTCTTTGGTGTCTAATTTATTATTTAAATCACTAAAAGCTAAATTTTTTGCATCATATATTGCTTTCTTAGAATCTCTCGCCACTTTATATCTTTCCCAATTATGAATTTTTTTACATCTAAACCAACTTTTATAACAATGCTTCTTATTTTTTTATCTTTTCTTGCACACTCTGACTCCACCACCAACTATTTTTTTTAAAAGAAGCTTTTCCTTTTGATTCTCCAAGCACATTTTTAGCAACTTGCTTACTTTCACTTGCTACTTTTTACCACATTACATTAGCTTCCTTATGAACATCCCAAATTCTAAGCTCTTGTAGCTTGCTCTTAAAATTATTTTTATTTGTGTTCTTTAAGTGCCCCCATCTAATCTTAGGACAATAATTTGACTTTTACCACTAAACCCCTAAAACTAAAACTAACAAACATCTAAACCCTAAAACTTAACTAAGCTTAACCCTAAACTCAAACCCTCTACTAAACCCTAAAACCCTGAGCCAAAACTAAACATTAAACCTTAAAACCTAAACTAAACTAAACCCTAAAATGTAAACCCTAAACCTAAACCACAAACCTAAACAAACACTAAAAACTAAACATAAATAAAACCTATAAATAAAATAAATAAATAAACCTAAACCTAAATAAAATAAAACCTAAATAACCTACAAATAAAATAAAATAAAAAATAAAAATAAAATGAATAAAACTAAACTAAAAAATAAAATAAACCTAAGAATAAAAAACCTTAAAATAAAATAATAAATGTAAAATAAAATAAAATAAACTTAAAATAAAATAAAATGAAACTAAATAAAACCTATACCTAAACAATTAACCAAAATAAATAAAAAAAATAAAACTAAAACTAAACTAAAATAAAAATAAACCTAAACCTAAATTAAAATAAACTAAAATAAATAAAACCTAAACCTAAACCTAAAATAAAATAAACCTAAAACTAAATAAAATAAATTAAACTAAAATAAACTAAACCTAAAAAAAATAAACCTAAAAAATAAACCTAAAAAATAAAACATAAACCTAAACCCTAAACCATAGCTAAAACCAAACCTAAACTAAATAAAACCTAAAAATAAAAAAAAACAAAACCTAAATAAAATAAGATTAATAAAATAAATTAAAACATAAACTAAAACTTAAACCTAAATCGAAAGCTAAAAATAAAATAAAATATAAAATAAAATCTAAACTAGGATAAAATAAATAAAAACCTAAACAAAACTAAAAAAATTAAAAAACCTAAATAAAATAAAAATTAACCTAAAAATAAAAATTAAATAAACCTAAAATTAATAAAAAAAATAAAAAGATAAACCTAAAAAATAAACCAAATAAATAAATTAATAATAAACTTAAAACTAAAATCTAAACTTATAATAAAAATAAAATAACCTAAACCTAAACTAAGATAATCTACACTAAAATAAATAAATCCTAAACCTAAACCTAAACCAAAACTAAATAAAATAAAATAAACTAAAAATAAACCTAAACATATACTAAAAAAAATCCATAAAAATAAACCTAAAATAAAAACATAAAACTTAAACTTAAAAAAAGAAAATAAAAACCTAAACCTAAGTCTAAAAATAGAAAATAAAACCTAAATAAAAAAAATAAAAAGAAATAAAACTAAACTAAAAAGTAAACAAAAATAAAAGATAAACTAAAATAAATAAACCTAAACAAATAAACTAAACTAAATAAAAATAAAATAAACCTAAATAAAATAAAAAATAAAATAAAACAAAATAAATAAAAAATAAACTAAATAAACTTAAACTTACAGATTTACTCAATTTTAAAAAACTTAAAAATAAAAAAACCCTAAACCTACAACCCTATACCCTAAACTGAGAACCCTCCTCGCTCAAGCACTCTCTCAATCTCTAGTGATTTTTGAATCCCTCTTGATGGCGCGGCCCTGACTTGGGATTTCTGTGGCTTTGGCTTTAATTTGAATCGATTGCTAAGGCTTGAACGACATCTGGCCATTTGTGTGATGTTTTATCATTGACCATGGATGAGGTGAGTTCTAGTCATTGGGTTCCACCTAAAAATATGGAGCTCTCATCTAAGGCATCCAACATTTTGCGGATTGGCAGCCCTAATGTTGCATCTTCTACTAAATCTTTTTAAGGAAGCGCTCTCCATAAAGATTTCTCCCTATGTTGATTTGGTTAATCTCATTTCAACATCTTTTAGAGGTTTGTCGGCCATAATGTGCTCTGATGTGGATGTTGAAAGTTGGGATTCCTCCGGATCCACTCTATCAACATTTCTTTATTGATCCTTATCCATGTTTTTACATTATTCTTATTTGCTCTTTAATTGTCAAATGCATTTGCTAAAGTGGTCACCCCTTTTTCACATTAAGTAGGAATCTCCTATTATCCCTATGTGGTTATCTCTTCTAAATATTCACATTCATTTTGTTACCCATCATGTGCTTTTTGCTATCGAGGCTTTATATGGTTGGCCTTTACCTCGACCAATGACCAGCGATCTCTCACCCTTCTGGCTGATCTCATGGAATTAGCATAACTAAAAAAAACCATAAGGAAGTTTGGATTAGCTTTGAAAAATATGGTTGAATTGGAGAACCTTCATTGTTTGTTCCCCATACAGTCATGACACATAATGTTTTATTTTACTTACTTAAAAAATGAATTCCTCCTAAGATGTTGTCTCTACCCATAAGCGATTCCTACTTATGTTAAATTGACCGAATCCAGGATGGTATGAAAGCTATTATTGAGGTTGATTCCTTGGATATGGTTAATCTATTAAACATGTTTTAGCTTCTAATGTTGGTAGGGATTTGACCGATATTCAAAATGGGAAGGATGATTTACCTTCTATTCCTTCTTTTAATTTGAATATTTCTAATGCTCAAAATAAGAAATTCTCTAAGTTATTAGAAGATGATTCTATTTCCTCTAATTCTATTCATGCATCTATGTTGGCTTTGATAATTGAAAATGACGCTTTTAATGAGGATTTAAATGATGTCGAGCATGCTGAAAACATTTTTGATCTAGATTTACTACTTATGCTCTAAATGGTTTTAAATCATCACCATCTCCTATTTCTAATCTTCATATTCATGTTAATCCTACTTTTCAACTAAATATGGATTTGGAAGAAGGTGAACACCCCTCCAAACACATGGAGATTTCATCTAAAACTATGACCAATGTTACTAAATCTTACTTGGATGATGACTCTAGGGGAAAAGAAAATGGCTTCCAATTTATCATGCTAAAACAAAAAATGTTAAAAATTTCCCTCCCAAATTGTCCAAAAACATTAGATCTACTACAACCTCTCACTCCTCTCTTAATTAACCTTTGCTTCTTTTTTATTTTCCTTATGTTTCTTCTTGTTTGGAATGTTAGAGGGATCGATACCTCTCTATTCATAATCATATTAGAAATCTTTGTTCATAATATTTCTCTTCTTATTGTTCTAGAGTCTCTTATTCATGCTAATAAAATTAACCATGCTGCTAGAATGATTGGTTTCAATAAATTTTCTCTAATGTTAGTAATAAGATTTGGTGTTTTTGGAATAATTTTGTTGAGGTCTCTATTCTTGATGGCTTTCATCAAGTTGTCAATGCTCAAATCTCTTATGGTGATTATTGTGTTTTGGGGTCTATTGTTTATGCATCTTATAGATTTGGTAGAAATCTTCTTTGGAATAATTTAAAGAATTTTGCTACCACTGTCAACAAACCTTGGTTTGTTGGTGTTAATTTCAACACCATTTTATTCTCATCGAATGAAGTGGTGGTTGCTCTCAAATATTCATTCCATGGAAGATTCTCCAATATGATCCTTGATTGTAATTTGATTGATATTGATTTAAGAATAATTATACTTGGCAAAACTCTAGACTTTGGCAATGGTTGGACTGAATTATTTTTAATACTCATTGGATTACTCAATGGCCTATTACTTTTATTGATCATTTAACCAAAACCATGTTAGATCATGCTCCTCTTCTGGTTTCAATTAAAGATCATTCTAATAGACTAAAAAATCCCTCCCCTTTTAGATTTCAAAACATGTGGATTCAGCATATTGATTTTTTTAATGTTGTGGCTAA
Source organism: Cymbidium sinense (assembly GCA_021442155.1). NCBI lineage: Eukaryota > Viridiplantae > Streptophyta > Magnoliopsida > Asparagales > Orchidaceae > Cymbidium > Cymbidium sinense. Next base: position 49,669 of record JAKCPB010000659.1, read on the forward strand.
TAATTGAAAATCTCCTTTACATCTTGATAATTCGATTATGGGGATGAATAGACTTTGGTTTAAACTTAAAATACATAAACAAAATTTAGGCTGGTTGAACAAGCATTCTTTTAAAAATCTTTTTGCTAATATTTAAGATATGGAAAGATTGGTTTATGATCTTGAAGTCTCTGTTATGTATGATCCTTCTAAGATTACAAACTTGACTGAGGCAAAAGTGAAACTTATTAACTTCCAAAATATGGAAGAGACTTATTGGCACCAAAAAGCTACTAGTAAACATATTGTGGATGGTGACAAGAATACTAAATATTTCCATGCTTTGGTTAATTAAAAAGAGAGCTTTAATAAACTAAATATTAAAAATGACAATGGAGATTAGATTATGGAAAATAATGATATTAATGAATCAGCTATTAATTACCTTAGAAATATGTTTAATAAGAATTACTCTTATGAAGCTATTTCTTAATCGCACTTGATTCCTTCTATTATTACTAATGATGACAATGATTTGCTTACCATTTTAGTTGAAGATGAAGTTCAATAGCATGAACATAGATTCTGTTGCTGGTCTAGAGGGTTTCACTACTCAATTTTTTCAAAAATGTTATATTATCACTAGAAATGATTTCATTGAGGCTATAATTGATTTTTAATAGTAATCCTTTTTCTAGATATTTTTCTAGTACTTCTATTATTCTCATACCTAAGAAATATAATTTAGACTATTGGAGTGATTTTAGACCTATTAGTCTTTGCACATTCTTCAATAAGCTAATTTTCAAAATTCTTACCAATAGACTTAGTCCTTTACTTAATAGAATTATCTCTCTCAAACTAGTTTGTTAGAGGTAGATCCATTTCGATAATATTTTACTTGCCTAAGAATTAATTCATGATCTTGATGCAAAGACTAGAGGTGGCAACATTCTTCAAATTAGATATTACCTAAGCCTTTGAAAACATCTCTTTGGATTTCCCTTTCCATATTCTAAATTTAGTTGGGGTTTCTAATAAATTTATTTTTCTTATTAAATATTATATTAATAATTCCTGGTTTTTTATTTTGCTTAATGGGGAAGCCTTGGGTTTCTTTCCCTCTTCCCATGGCTTATGATAAGGGGGTCATTTATCTCCTACTTTATTTATTATTAGTGTTGAGTACTTATCTAGGAGCATCAATGATTTATTCTTAAACAATCCTAGTATGTACTACAAAACTCTTGGTGGTCTTCTTGTTTCCCATTTAAGTTTTACAGATGATTTCATTATTTTTTGCAATGCTTCTATTCATCACATCAAGCATCTCAATTCCTTTATAAATAAATTTAGTAGAGAAAGTGGTTTCTCTATCAATGACAACAAAAGTTGTTTTATCACTTCCTCTAGTATCTCCAATAATAAAATTAATCAAATCTTGCATATCACTAATTTTAAACATCAACACTTACCTCTTAAGTACTAGGGTGCTCCCTTCTTGAAAGGGCCAATACATTCCCATCTCTTTGACGAGTTAATTAAAAAAATTCAAATAAAATTTCTATTTTGGAATTCCATTTACTTTCCTTAGGTGGTAGGCTCACTATCCTTAAAATCACTCTCAACTCAATGTCTCTTTATTTGATTCAAACTCTTATCCCACTAATGCTACACTTATCAGAATTGATCATTTGCTTAACAAATTTTTTTGGGGCTGCAATAATTCTACCAAAATAATGCATTGGACATCTCGGCATAAATGTTGAGAGCCTTTGAGAGAAGGTGCTCTTGGTTGCAAGCCTGTTTGTGAAGCTATCACTGCCTTCTCTCATAAGCTCTCGTGGAATTTTATAAACAATGATAGCCTTCGGGATAATTTTATGATGGAAAAATATTTCCTAGGTAAACACCCCCTTAATTGTGCTTATAAAGTTGGTGACTCTCCAGTTTGTAAAAGGCTTTGCTCCATTAAATGGGTTGCCAAATCATTAATATCTTGGGGTATTCAGTCGAGTTCTTCCTTCTTTTGACAAGACAATTGCATTGGCAACGACTCTATTGAAAACCCTTTTATCTACCTACACTACTACTGCTATCAAAGTTAATTCTTTTTGGCTTATTAACAATTGGAATAAAGGGAAACTTGAAAATTATATCCCTATTTCTCTTTTTGACAACTTTAGAAACATCCCCATTTCTTCTAACAAACCTGACCAAATTCTTTTTAAGCTTTCTTATAATGGCGACTTTATTCTTAAAGAGGTTTGGAATTTTATTAGAGATAAACATGACCCCTCTAATGATTTTATTAAACTTTGGAACAATATCATTCATATTTCTTATTCAATTTTAGCTTGGAGTATTTTGAATAACTTTATTCTTGTAGACTCTTTTCTCTAGACTAAAGGGTTTTACTTACCTTCAAAGTGCTATTGTTGCTTTCATATTGAAAAGGTAAATCATATTTTTGTCAATCGTAATATTGCTTCTAAATTATGGTTTTAGATGATGATTTATTTAATACCAATTATTTTTAGGGTTCTCTTCCTTTATACAACTTCTTGAAGTCTGTTCAAAAATATAGTGAAAGGTCATATCAAAGTTTTAATTGATATTATCCTTATCTGGTTCATCTGGATGGATAAAAATGATGGTAAATATCTTGGTATTCCTATGAACCATAAAATGATCCTCGTAAGAACCAAAGAAAAATTAATGCTCTTTTTAATGCCAATCTTATTAGTAATATTCATTTTAGAGGTTATAAACTTGTGGCTAAAAAATTAGGCATCATTCTGCCTAAGTTTGACTTTTATAAAAGTGTTAGGATTATCCATTGGATCAAACCAAAATAGAATTTGATTAAAGTGAATACTGATGGTTCTATTGCTTCCAATAAATATGGTAATGGTGGTATCCTTAGGAATTCTAAAGGTATTGTCATTTGTGCTTTTGCCAATCCTCTCAAAGCCTGTTCTATTATTTTTGCTGAGCTTATGGCAATTACTAAAGCTATTGAAATTTGTTTGAATAACTGTTTCCTCAACATCTGAATTGGAGTTGATGCTCTCTTCTTCTTGACATGCTTAATTCCAGTAGAAATGGGAATGTTGAATTATTTTATCTTCTTAATCATAGTAAAAATCATCTTTCTCAAGCTTGTTTTAAAATTTCTCACATCCTTCGTGAAGGTAATGCTTGTGCTGATTACTTAGCTAACTTTGGTGCCAACTTAACTAAGTTCACTTTATTTGACAACCAAACTTTGCCTAAACTAATAAGAGGTTTGGTTAATTTGGATAATACTAGATTGCCTTATCTCAGATTATAAATTCTTGGCTTGGTTTTTGCTATTGGTTTTTTATGATCTTTTTCTTTTGGTTCTCCCTTGTTAAACCATCTTTGGGTTGTGGTTATCTACTTATATTCTCTCTTTGTCCTGAGCTAGGTTATTTTTTTGATCTCTTACTTTTGGATTGGCCTGGTTTTTGCTACCTTGTGGTTATTATAAGTGTAGCCTGGGTTGTTTTGGTTTTTTCAGCTTGGTGGCTTCTATCTATCTGGCTGAGTGTTTACCATAATTTTCCCTTGGCTATTTTTTATATCCTCTTTTTGGGTTGTGGCTATGGTTGCTATAGGTTTTTCTTTATGGGTTTAGCCTCTTTTCTGGGCTGCTTGCTAACTTACCTAAGTTGGATCTATTATTTTGGTGACAGGGTGGCTTTGTTGGGTTTGGATGTTTGGCTAGTTGGGTTGGTTGGATGGTACTTTTTTTGGCTATTTTTCATTTTTTATTGTGGTATTTGTTTTGTTGGTGGTTTATCTGGCTTGATTTTGGCATGGTGGAGATTGTTGGTTCCTTCTCTATTTTTTAATGGCTGGGGCTTGATGGTTGGTTTTGCTAATTTTGTTTTGTTTTTCTTTTGGTTATGGTTTTGACCTCTATATTGGCCTTCCTCTCTTGGCTTGCAGGCTTTAGGTTTGGGTATTATTCTGGATTGGTTGGTTGAAGGCTATTTTGTGGTATTGGCCTCGAGTGCTGGTGTCTTGGTTGGGTGCCTTTAATGTAGTTGTTCCTATTGGTTGGCTTGTAGTCTATCTTACTGGGCTTTGTACCTTTTTGTATTTGGTTGGTTGTTCTACTTACCTAGATCAGATTTTATTTTGCCTTGGTTGGGCTTGGTGGTTGCTTTCTACTTCTACCCTTTCCCTAGCTGTCTTGAGTGATTTTGGCTTGATAACTACTGTTCATCTTTACACTTACTTGGGTCTTCTGTTGGTGTGGTGGTTGGCTAGGAAGATATGTTGACAGGCTGGTTTGGATGGTTGTATTAGCTGGCTGGGTTGGTTAGAGGGGTGGCTATTTTAGGTACTTTTTCTTGCTCCTTTGGTGACTATTCTGGGAACCTACTAGTGTTCTTTATGACCAATATTTCTAGTTTCCTTTTGCTTAGCTTTTTCTATCTTGGCTACAGCTGACCCCCATTTTTCTTTTGGGTGGCAGCCTTATTGCCCACCCCTTTTGTAGTTAGGCTAAGTGTTTTTACTAGTTCTTTTTTCTACTTTGTTGGTGGAGGATATAAGCACTTGTGTTTTTCTTTTTTCCTCTTATTTTCTCCATTTGATTTTGTTATTCCTTTTTGGTGGTGGCTTTGGTGGTTCTCCTACTGTATTGCTGCCATCCCTAATGGTTGGTTGATTATCTTTCTTATTGGGCTTGGTTGTTCAAGTTGCTTGGTGGTTGGCTATTATGTTTGCTGTTTGGAGAATTTTGTAGCCTTCCTGGATGATAGACTTTGGATGATGGGCTACACGAGGTATGCTGGATATGATGGCCTTGATGTTTCCCACACTTTCTTCTTTTGGTTGGTAGCGCTATATCTAATTGTAACCCTTCTCCAGTAGTTTGGATGCTTACATAGTGTTGCTCCTTGAGATGATTGTAAGTGAGCCTGAGCCTTTTCTTTATCTTACTCCTTTTATTTGCTCTTACTTTTTATGCTTGCTTAATTGTACTCATCCTTTCAAAAGTATGTTGCATAATTCTTTGATAGGTTGGGAGAGTCTTGTAGATGGATCTTGCTAGTATCAGATGGACCAAATGAAGTTTGCTGATCTCATATGGATTTTCTACTATTGATTTTTTGGTTTTCTTTTCTTTATTTCCTTCAAAATTTAAATAGTTATTTATCTCTTTAGGATTTATTGGTTCTTTGAGCATTAGCTTAGATTTACCCCTCTAAGGACTTTGTCCTTTTCTTTGTGGCAATAAAATTTCCTAATTTCCCAAAAAACCTAAACCCTAAAACCCTAAACCCTAAAACTAACCCTAAACCCCAAACCCTAAACCCTATACAAACACTTCTAAATACCTAAATCTAAACCTAAACCCTACACTAACCTACAAACACTAAACCTTGAACCTAAATCCTAAACCCTAAAACCTAAAACTAAACCTAAACTAAATAAAACCTAAATAAAATAAACAAAACCTAATTAAAATAAAAAAAATAAAATGAAAACTTAAACCTAAACTTAAACCTAAACATAAACAAATAAAATAAAAAACTAAAAATAAAATAAATAAAAACCTAATGTAAATAAAATAAAATAAATCTAAGAATAAAAACCTAAATAAAATAAAAACTAAATGTAAAATAAAAATGAAATAAACCTAAAATAAACCAAAAATAAAATTAAAAAAACTAAATAAAAATCTAAAATAAATAAAAAATAAAACCTAAACCCTAAACTAAAAAAACACAAACCTAAAATAAAAATAAAATAAACCTAAACCTATACTAAAATAAATAAAAGCTAAACATAAACTTAAAATAAACTAAATCTAAACCAAAACATAAACTAAATAAAATAAAATAGACTAAAAATAAACCTAAACCTAAACTAAAAGATAAAACATAGAAATAAACTTAAAATAAAAATCTAAAACCTAAACCTAAGAAAATAAAATAAAAACTTAAACCTAAACCTAAAAATAAAATATAAAATAAAAATAAAACTCAACTAAAAAGTAAACCTAAACCTAAACCTAAACTTAAACCAAAAAAATTAATTAAAATAAATTAACCTAAAATAAATAACTAAACTAAATAAAAAAATAAACCTTAATGAAAATAAAAAATAAAATAAACTAAAATAAATAAAACTAAATTAAGCTCAAAAGCCTAAACTTTATTAATTTTAAAAAAATAAACTAAACCCAAACTAACCACTACCACACCTACTAAACTACCTACACCCTAACCTACCCTAAACCATAAACCTAAAACTAAACCCTAAACCACTAAAAACCTAAAACTAAACCACAACCCCTAAACTACCCTACCACACCCTATAACCTGACTACAATAAACCTATAAAATAAATAAAACCTATAAAAATAAAAAAATAAAATAAACCTACTAAACCTACTAAAATAAATAAAATAAACTAATAAATATAATAAAACAAAATAAAACTAAACCAAAACTAATAATAACTATGACCTACCAAAAATTAAAAAATAAAACTAAAATAATAAAAATAAAATCTAAACTACTAAACTAAACCAAATAATAAAACCTAAACCTAAACTAAAATAAATACCAAATAAATAAACCTAAACCCTAAATATCTACCTAAAACCCTAAATCTAAAATAAAACTAAACTAAAATAAACCTAAATAAATCCTAAAATAAAATAAACCTAAAAACTAAAAATAAAATAAAACCTAAACATAACATAAAAAATAAAAATAAAATATAAACCTAAAGTAAATGAAATAAAACTAAATAAAATAAAAACCTAAACCTAAAATAAAAATAAACTAAAATTAAAAAATTAATAAATAAAAATAAACTAAATTAATAATAATAATAATAAATAAAACCCCAATCAAAGACCTAAACTAACCCACAAATCTAAACCTACAAACCAAAATCCTAAACCCTAAACTATAAACCCTAACCCTTAAACCCTAAACCCTAAAACCCTAAAACCTAAACCCTAAACCCTAAACCCTACACCCCAAACCTTAAACCCTAAAACCTAAAAACCTAAAAACCTAAAAACCTAAACCTAAACTTAATAAATCCTAAAAATAGAATAAATAAAAAACCTAAACCTAAATAAATAAATAAAATAAAATAAAACAAAAATCTAAACTAAAACCTAAACTTAAACCTCAGCCTAAAAAAAAAATTAAAAAGTAAAATTAAAATAAAATAAATAAAAGCCTAAATGAAACTAGAAAAATAAAATCAATCAAAAAATAAAAAAACATAAATAAAATAAAAATTAAATGCAAAATAAAAAATAAAATAAACCTAAAATAAAATGAAATAAAAACTAAATAAAAACCTAAACCATAAACTAAAAAAAACTAAACTTAAAATAAACAAATAAAATAAACCCTAAACCTAAACTAAAAAAATAAATAAAACCTAAAATAAATTTAAAATAAACTAAACTCTAAAATAAAATAAAATAAAATAAATAAAATAAAACCTTAACTAAACTAAAAATAACCTAAAAATAAAATAAAAATAAATGTAAACTTAAAAATAAAAAAAAAACCCTAAACCTAAAAATAAAAAAATAAAACCTAAACCATAAAATAAACTAAAAAATAATATAAACCTAAACCTAAACCTTAAAATAAACTAAAGTAAAACCTTAAACTAAAATAAATAAACCTAAAATAAATAAACTAAATAAAATTTGAAAATAAATCTAGATAAAAAATTATAAAAAAACTAAAATAAAAAAAATAAAATAAACAAAATTAAATAAAAAAATAAACTAAATAAACTAAATAAATCTAAAACTACCAATTTACTTAATTTAAAACCAAAATATTAACCTAAATCTTAAAACCTAAACCAAACTAACCTAAACCACTAAAAACCTATAACCCTAAACCTATAAAACCCTAAACTCATACCACAAACCATAAACTAACCCTCAAACTCCTAAACCCTAAACCCTAAAGTTTAAACCCTAAACCCTAAACCCTAAACCCTAACCATAAACCCTAAACCTTAAAACCCAAAATCTAAAACCTTAAACCCTAAACCTAAACCCTAAACCCTAAAACCCTAAACCCTAAACCCTAAACTCTAAGGGATCACACATGCATTGAACGTGACTTGTGAGGGCTCTATGTCGAGGGCATAGAAGAAAAAAATCTGCTAGGGATAAGGTTTGAATTTGATTTGATTACATGATTTATGTTAAGAAGATCCATTGGGGATAAGAATTAATAATCCACTGAGGATTAATACTGAATCAACTTTAATTTGTTTTGTCTTAATTGATGTGGAGGCATATTTGCTAGAGATATGAGCTCGAGTCACTAGGGATTGGGTAAATGAACCTTCTACTAGGGAAGAAAGTTCAGGCTATCTAGTGGGGATTGGGACTTGAGTTTAATTTTTTGGGTTTTTTTTGGGGATGTATCCACTAGGGATAAGAGTTTGGTTGGATTTCTTTAATTTAGACTCTACATGGGGAGATAGTTTAATTTGGCTTCACTAAGGAGGTTGGTTTTGAATTTGATTGGTTTGGTTGACTTATTTATACATGATTTAGGGCTCCACCGGGGAGAACAATATGATTTTACTTCACTAGGGAAAATCAGATTGGGTATAATTTAATTTGAGTTAATGTATGGACCATGCCAGTGTGCAATGGACCCACTGAGAAGGGGTTATATCGGCCATGACCTACCTCTAGTTTACAAATCCAAAGGGATAGTCTACCAACTGTGGGGTAGAGCTAGCCAACCTAAAGGGATGCCTTTTGATGTGCAATGGTTGTGTGCTTGGAAGAAGGTGCAGAAGTCTTCCATCTTCCAAAGCAAGGAACAACCATTGGGGTGACCTGTTGGATGCACAACAAATCAAACTTGAACTAGGGCGACTACTGAGTGAATGCCGTTAGAGACTTATGTCAACTCAAAAGTAGTCACGATTAATTTTATCTTAATTTCATGTGATATGATATGGTTTATTTGGTTTAGTTTGATTTTAATTGAGGCATATCCAGGTGATGTGAGCATCAAATTTGATAGGTTTAATTTATGGATCATGTCGGTGTGATGGACCCGAGAAGGGGCTAGACTTGCCCTATCTCAAATTTATAAATCCAAAGGGATAGTCTACTGGCCTTGGGGTAGAGCTAGCCAACTTAAGGGGTTGCCTTTCGGTGTGCAATGGTTTTGCTAAGAAAAAGAAGTAGCAGACTTACATCTTCTAAAGTAGGGAATAACCACTAGGGTGACCTATTGGTAGCACAACAAATCAAACTCAACTTAGGGGCGACTATTGAGTGAATTTCACTGGGGATTTATATCAACTCAAGAGAAGTCAAAAGATTCCTATAAGGAGTTTTGTTGACACTCCCCTAAAGATAGGATACCTGCTTGGGAAATGGTACCGCTAGGGCTATCCTCTTAATCCACAAGTGAAAATATATTTTGTTTATATGTTTGCATGGACACTATTGGTGTGTAAGAGACCACAATGAGAAAGCGCTATGTCGGCCTTGATCTATCTCAGATTTACTAGACTAAGGGAGAATCTGCACATTCATAAGATGGATTCTCTAACCACAGGGGTAGTTACAAGAAAAGGGAAGCTATCTAATTCGATAGTAACCCATGTAGTGTCTAAATGCGGTCACAAATGATGTGATCCAAATATAGTGCCCATAGGGGAGGTGCTGCTAAGGGCATTATTTTGAGACCTAAAAAAGTAAGCCTATAGGTGTATGATGTCCAACTCAAGGAGAAAGTGTAGTAGACTTACATTTTCCATGAGTGGTGTATCCTAAGGTGGGAGAACCAACCAACTTAAGGTGTATTCATCAGCATGAGTGGTGTAACCATCAACATAGTGAGATCCAACCAACCTAAGGTGCCCATCAATGTGCAACAATCAACCGGGAAAGAAAGCACGTAGGCTTACAACTTTCCAAGTAGAACTAATCATCAGGATAGTCTGTTGTTGATGGGACAAATGGTATTTGACCTAGAGCAACTACTAAGCAGGGAGCTCCAAAGAAGGACTGGACCAAGACTTTAAGCAGTCAGGAGGGTAGGAGCTGCTAGGGGATTTATCCTAAATCTCAAATATACTCGACCCAGTCAGTGCATGAAGGCTAATCCAAGAAGAAAGCGTAGCAGACTCACATCCTCTTAAATAAAGCCACCATGAGGTAGCTTACCAGCCACACAATAAGGCCTACCAAATTAACAAGGTGCTTGTCAGTGTGCAGTGGCTAAGGAAGGAAAGCATAGCAGACTTACATCCTCCAAAGTAAGAAGACTAGTAGGGCGACACACTAGAAAGGTAGCACGTTAGCCTGACCTAGAACAACTACTGAGTGAGTACTATTAGGGGCGTTTACTCAACTCAGAGTAGCCCGAGATAAAAAATAAGTGTTTAGTTTATATGCTTGTGTGTAGTTTGTATTTGTGTTGTGTCGATGAAGGATAGGACACCACTCAGGTTCCATACACCTACCCTAAACACATCGTGGTGTATTCATAAATCAGAATACTTTCAACAGAGAAGAGATTGAATTCGAAATGGATTTTTCATTGATGATAATTATTTTTAAACATGATTGATAATATTTCTTTAAGTAGAGCCATTGATTGCAAGATATGGGCACTCTCTCTTATGATTAATAAGCTGATAAGATCCTCCTTGGTAGGCCTTCTTTATGGCAAAAAGGCCTTCCAAAGTGGGTTCAAACTTACCTCCCATATTATGATGGGCAACAATCAGTCTCCTTAGAACTAAAATAAGCTCTCCTACTTGAAATGCTCTAGTACAGACCAACTTGTTATGAGCTTGAATCATTTTTCTTTGTACAACTTGAGGTTTTGGCATCCCCTCAGGCATCTCTCCTATAAACCTTCAAGCTCTTCTAACCATAACTTGGTGTTCTCCTCTTTTGTGATCTTGCTACCCACATCTATCCTTAATGATGGGAGTTAGACTTCTAATGGTAGAATGACTTCGAACACATAGACTATGGAAAAAGGAGTAGAATAAGTTGGAGTTCTATATATGGTGTGATAGGCCCACAAGGCTTCAACTAACTGCTCATGCCACTATCGCTTGTTATTGTCAACTGTCTTCTTTAGTATTTGGATGAGAGTGTTGTTGAAGGCTTCTACTAGGCCCTTTACCCTTGAGTAGTTGATTGTAGAATATCTCCAATCTATGTTGTGCCTCCAGGAAAAATTGTTGATCTCGGTGCTCATGAAAGCAAAACCATTATCAGATATAATTCGTCAAGGCACTCCGAACCTATATATGATATAGTTTTAAAAAATAGGAGCACATGGTGAGTTGTGACCTCTCTGAGTAGAATCACCTTTTCCCATTTGGAAAACTAGTTAGTAGGTGCTAAGATGAACTGATGACCCTTGGAAGAAAAATGAACAATCAGACCCACTATGTCGGTACCCCAACACTCGAAAGGCCTTGAAGCCAATGTAGGATGTAGAATGTTGGGTGGTTGGTGTAGGACCACATCGTGTATTTGACATTGGTGGAATCACCTAGCCGTATCCTTGTAATCTTTGATCATCAATGACCAGTATAATCCTAGTCTCTTGATCTTGGCTTTCATCTTCATACTAGATTAGTTGGCTCCACATAATCCTGAGTGTACCTTGGTCATGATCTTATGAGCTTCGTATTTATCTAAACAACATATGATTGAAAGACCACTAGTACAAGACACCATCCATAAGAGCATAAGAAAGTGCTCTCTGCTTCATCTGATGGGCTTGAGACTTCTCTTGAGCTAGTTCGCCTTCATTTAGGTAATCCATGAATGGTTGCCTCCAATGTAACTCATCGTCCTTCTTGACAATGGTAACCTCCCCTTCAAGAGAGTACTTTTTGATGAGTTCAATATTAATAATGGATAAGACTTGTCTATTTTAGACCTTTATTGATATGGACTCATCCTTCGAACATGCTAACTCCTTGGCAAACTTGGCTAAAGCATACGCTATGGTGTTCTCTCCTTGAGTAATCATATAAATGATAACCTTTGGGATTTTGGCAAACAACTCCATGGTGTACTTGTGATAGTGATGGTGCTTAAACTTTATAACCTTATAGGACCCAGTGATTTGGTTAATAACTGGATGAGAATCTTTGAAGATGTTGATGTCCTGGATTCTTAGAGTAATGGCTAACTCCAGACGAGCAATAAAAGCCTCATATTTAGCTTCATTATTGGTGCAAGGATTGGACAGATGATATAAGAATCTCATTACATAACGGTCTGAAGTAAAGAGAACTATTCCTACTTCTGCCTTTCCTGGAATAGTAGATTGTGATTATTCTCCTCTTTGAGAGGAAGCCGCACCATCAAAGTACATCTCCCAGCAGTGAATGTTAGTATCCCCTAAGTTCATGACTTGTTCATCTAGGAGATCATCACTAAGCAAAGACTCAATAAGAAGTCAGTGTGCTACTAGGAAATCCACTAGCAATTTTCATAATTTCAAAATGCGAGAGGATTTTGGACCATCTTGCTAACCATCCGGATAGCGTCAGTGGTGCCATGAGATATTGTAGTGGATTGATCTTAGAGATTAAGTTCACCTTATAAGGAAGCACGTAGTGTTGTAGCTTTTGGGATGCAAAGATTGGATATAGGCAATGCTTCTTAATGGGTGGATAATTAGCCTCAGCAGATATTAGATGACGATTGAGGTAATAGAGTGCATTTTCCTTCCCTTCGTCATTGGCATGGGCCAACAAAGCACCAATGGAGTCGTCTAACGTAGTAGTGTAAAGTATGAGTGGCTTGCATGGGATAGGGGCTACTAGAACTGGCAGTGTCATTAGGTAATGCTTAATGTCTTTGAAGGTATGCTCACTCATATCATCCCACTTGAACTTGGCATCCTTTTTGACAAGTGCTTTGAATGGCTGAAATCTTCCTAATAAGTTGGATATAAATCATCTTAGATACTCCAACCGCCCTTGGAATGATCTGAGTTGAGTTAAACTTTTAGGGGGTAGCATTTCTAATGTTGCCTTGATCTTCTCCTGATCGATTTTGATTCCCTATTGTTGGACAACAAAGCCAAGGAATTTCCTTGAAGCTACTCCGAATACACACTTCAAGGGGTTCATTTTGACGTTAAAATGTCTTAACTGTTCAAAAACTACTCTCAAGTCAAAGAGATGGTCTTCCTTTTCTCTACTTTTGACCACGAGATCATCGACATAGCACTCGACTAGATGATGAATGAGTTCATCGAAGATCTGAGTCATAGCCCGCTGGTATGTAACACTGACATTTTTAAGGCTGAAAGGCATGACCTTAAAGCAATAGATTCTGATCGGGGGTTCTAAAAGTAGTGTTCCTTTCATCTTTAGGGGCCATATTTATTTGGTTATATCTAGATAAGCAATCCATAAAAGAGAAGACTACATGAGATGAGGCAATGTCCACCATCAACTCTAGGATTGATAGTGGTAAATCATCTTTTGGACATGCCTTTTTTAAATCCGTAAAATCAAAACATATGTGAATTTGGCTATTCTTTCTCTTAACTAGGATGATGATGGCTAACCTGGTAGGGCATTTTTCTTCTCGGATGAAGCCAACATCGATCAATTTTTTGACTTCATAAATGACCTGTTATTCTATGTCTAATCACATGCATCTAGGTGCTTGCTTGATAGAGTTAGTAGTAGGCTCTATTACTAGTTTTTGGACCGCTATGTTAGGATCCAAGCTAGGCATCTCTTCATAAAAGCATGCAAAGCAGTCCTTAAAATCAATCAATAGCCTAACTTAGTCATTGGTTTTAATTTCATTCAACAAAGGACTGATGTATGTTGGGCATGGATCTTCTTAAGTTTCTATATTGATTTCCTTGAGCTCGTCGATGGTTGACTTGATTTCTTCTTCAAACTATGACAGTGCATCTTTGACTTCAAAATAATCTAGATAAAAGTTTTAAAGCTCCTCATATAAGTTAATGTGATTTGAAAAAGAACTATCGATTCCAAAGTTGGTGATGACTAGCGGTCATCATCATCATTTGGACCCACGAATCCTAGTTGGTCTTGATTGAGAGCTTTTTTGTTCTTCTATAATCTTTTGAAGTATTGCTTTGACCAAGTATGTGGGATTAACCCTTTCTTTGCTAAATTATGAACACAAGGCTAGTACCACTCAAAAGGTAATTCTATTAAATCTTTATATGAATCATCCTCAATTTCTACATCAACTTCTTGACTTGAGGATGATGCTCCTAGAAAGAACCTCAGTATTCACACTTGTGGATGACTTAGGGGCTTCCTTAACTACCAAACCCTTAACTTTTTTAGAGGAATGTGGGGTTACAGCTAAGGATCCCAATTGATGCCTAACTGTTTCACATAAAAACTTGGATACACTTATGCTTTGCTATAGAGCCCAGTCTTCATCGCTATCTAGCTCAAGTGTCACCTCCAAGGGAATCTACTACTGAGAAGAACTGACCTGTGTTCTAACCATATAAGGCTCATCCTATGAACTAGATTCTAAATCTATAAGGATAGCAGGTGTACTCTTGGTAGTGGGACATATCTTCTATGGGTGGCCAATAAGGTGGTTTTCCACCCACAGGTCTGGCGCCTCTTTATCACATGGAGGTCGTTGTCCTATATGTTTGAATGAAGCAATGAATTGTGGAATCTAATGTCGCTCCCTCTTCTCCAAGTCTATTCTTACTTTTATCTTCTTTTTCATTTTCTCTTTTCTTTTCTTTTACTTTTTCTTATTATTTTTCTTTTTATTATTTATTTTTTTATTCTTAAACTTTGGCCAAGCCCATGATCAAATACAAACTTGATACCCTTCCTAAGCCATATGACCTATCCCATGGTCTTAGCCAAATCTTAATCCAAATCATTCCAAAATCAATTGATTTTCTCATAATAAAATTATATCTTCAATCATCTTCCTAAATATAAATGAAATCTACATTCAAATGATCAAATCTAAATCAAATTAAATCAAAACCCTTCTAAGCCATATGACCTATCCCATGGACTTAGCCAAATCTTAATCCAAATTAAGTCAAACTCAACTTATTTTCTCGCAAATCAATCATAATTTCAATCATATTCAAAAATTTAAATTAAATATACAGTCAACCCAAATTAATTGACCTAAATCAAAACCAAATCCAAATTAACAGCAGCTTGATCATCTTCAATTGGTCAACTAAACCAAAACCAATCAATTTGATTTGGTCAAATTGGTCAACTTTCTTTCCATTTGACCCAAATGAATTCAAATGAGCCAAAATCAAATCTAAGCCAAACTAAACCAATTAAACTAAAACATCCCAAATTATCATATATTGACTGACCCAACCCTTGGTTTGAAATAATTTGACCAATTGGTCAATGACCAACTAACCCAATTTGACATAAATGAGTTAAATTGAGCCAAACTAAAAATCAACTCCAATTGACTTGGAATTTGAACTAACCCACTTTCAGCTCATTTCAAATCTGTCCAAATCAAATCCAATGCCAAATGATCATTCTACCCTTGGGCTAAGGGAATCACATGAGACAAATCACCCATGTAAGTGGTCATTTCAATTTCTTGGCCACTTGGTACTCTCCCAATGGTCCACCTAGGCACCTAGGACACCCTTGACCCAAGGGTGTGGTTGGTCAAACCATCACCATGGTGAAATCACCTCACCGTCCTTGGTGGAGCATTTAAAACCCATATGACATCCATGATTCCTTTTTGGCAGCCACCTCCACACCTTCAACAACTCCTTCTCCTCCACCCATGAATCCCACAGATTGATGGATCTAGAAAAACAATCCACCATCTATTCAAGATGAATGGGGGTATATTCCCCATCGTTTCCACTCAAACACACACAAAAATCAATAATCAGAGCACTAACTACCAAAGACGAGCCATTAAAGCCATTCCCTAAGCTCTTAAGCTTATTCCTTGATTAGAAAATGTCATTCCCGTCCATCCTGAAATAGGACACTCCCATTTTTGACCTAACTTCTCTATTTCTCCATCAAACTCAAATTAATTTAGCACACCTTCTAGGCCTCATTGACCAAGAATGAATCATTCTCAAGCTTCGAGCATGGAGGTGGGACTTCTTGATGAGCTCCAAATTGTTTAGTTCATTGCCACAAGGTGGATGAATTGATCAAATTAACTCAGAACTTCATCTCCATTGAAGAAGCTTCCTCAATCATTCAAGCTTGGGTCTTGAGCTATGCTTCCAAAACCGATCCTTAGGCAAAAATGGGTTGGAGGTTTTTGAAGAAAACTTGCATCTCGTGTGATCTTGACATTGGATCCCCTCCGATCAATGTCATGAAGGTGTGGGATCCTTTTAGAGTTGACCCTAGCTCGGGTAAGCTCAGATCAAGTGAGCAATGGCAAACAGACTCCATTCTCCCTCACTCATGTGACATTAGATCACGCACCGTCTATTCCACGTGTTCAAAATGGACAATCGTGATTACATCCACTAGATCGATCTAATTTAATCCTATTAAGTTGTGGGATTAATCGTAGCCCACCAATATTTGATCGGATGGCGGGCGAGAAAACATCATTGCCACCAAATGGGATAAGTTTTAAGTATCCAATCCCACATTGGAAAATGTATTTCTTTACATAACAACGATTTGGCTTAATCATTTTTAATGGAAACTTCTAAAATCATAAAAATCATAGAAATAAAAATGCAAATAAATACTCATTCTAAAGGTATTTTCAAGGAGAATGAATTAAAAATGATATTAACTAATTTTAAATAGTAATAAAGATTTAATTAAAGTTTAATCACAAATTTTATTAGCTTAATTACTCCTTAATTACTTGAGTAATTAATCCCAAATTTTGTGGGTTAATTTAATGGGATGACCTCTTCCTCCCATGCTTTTCTTGGGATTTATTACTTAGTTAATTAGGAAAATTGACTAATTAATTCTTAGCTACTCTTTTAAGTTAATTAATGATTAATTAATCCCATTAACAGTAATAAATTGGTTAATTAAGTTTGTTAATCATTGTTTAATAGTAAGTGAACTAAGGAATAGGGTTAGGATCTCTTTCCCTAAGTTCATTTCACCTATTTTTAAAATGAAATTAATTAAGACTTAACTAATTAATTAAATCACTTAATCAAACTGAAATCAGAATCACATCAAACCTTAATTAATTAAATCATGGGGTAGATCTTTAGGTGTTTAATAACCTAAATGAGTTTAATGAAATTATGGTTAGTCCATGTGTGGGAAAACCATAAGAATAATTAATTAAGTCCCTTAATCTAACTATTAATGAGCCAATTGCATTAGGTCTTTTTTTAGTTCATAGGATCATTGCAAGTTTATTTTCCATGCATATCATGTTGGCTCATTATTATTTAGTTAATTACTTTAAGGTGACATATGTAAATGTAATTAATCATCTAATTAAGGGTTCAACTTAATTAACCCATAAAATCAACTTATTACATTTCTTTAAATTCATCACTAATGTGAGAATGGGTTTAAAATAGTAAGTGATGATTTCTCTCTCTCTTTAAATCAAATCAAATCCAAAACTTAATTAATAGAAGCTTTGGTTTGCTTTAATAATCTTATTTGATTTGATTGTCCTTAAGAACTAGTTTGGTTAAATGAATCACATGCTTATATTTGATTGTCCTCTTCCAATCATGTTAAATTTGGTATGTCATTTGAATCCATGCATCCATCTTATCAAAATCAAGCAAAATAAAATGAATTTTCGTTATGTAAGTTTGCATGTGTTCACTTAATTTAATATATGCATGGCTTATAAATGAATAATAATATGTGTTATGATGCTACTAATAAATACATAAGAAAAGCATGTGCTTATAGCTTAAGTGTATGAATGTTTGGTTCTCTTTCCTCTATTCATTTGTTGATTTATATAAGATTGAATGGTAATGGGCATATAGTCTAGACATCATGTGAACACAAGGCTTTAGCTAGCCCCAAGGAGGTCATTTAATTACCTCACTTCCCTGGTTTGTTACTTGGTTGATGAAACATAAAAGAAGAAATGTGGAATATGAATTTGTTCTCTATTTAAAAAAATAATCAAAAACCCTAAACCCTAAATGAAAACCTGAACCCTAACCTACAACTCTAAACCCTAAACCCCAAACCATATACCCTAAACCATAAACCCTAAAAACCTAAACTAAATAAAACCTAAAAATAAAATAAATAAAAAAACCTAAACCTAAACTAATACCTAAACCTAAACCTATAAATAAAATAAAATAAAAAATAAAAACTAAAATAAAATAAAATAAATAAAAATCTAAACTAAACTAAAAAATAAAATAAAATAAAACTAAATGTAAAATAAAAATAAAATAAAATAAAAAACTAAATAAACACTTAAACCTAAAAAATAAAACCTAAAAATAAATAAAAAATAAAACCTAAACCTTAAACTAAAAAAAACCTAAACCTATAATAAAAAAAATAAACTAAACTAAACTAAAATAAATAAAACCTAAACCAAGACCTAAAATAAACTAAACTATAACCCTAAACAAAATAAAATAAAATAAACTAAAAATAATTCTAAACCTAAGCTTAAAAAATAAACCTAAAAAAATAAAGCTAAAACAAAAACCTAAAACCTAAACCTAAACCTAAAAATAAAAAATAAAACCTAAACTTAAACCTAAAAATAGAAAGTAAAACCTAAACCTAAAAGAAAAATAAAAAAAAAACTAAACAAAAAATAAACATAAACCTAAACCTAAACCTAAAAAATAAACTAAAATAAATAACCTAAACTAAAATAAATAAACCTAAAATAAATAAACTAAACTAAAAAAATAAAATACAAATAAACCTAAATAAAAATAAAAAAATAAACTAAAATAAATAAAAAATAAACTAAATAAACCTAAACATATCGATTTACTCAATTTTTCTAAAAAAACAAACCTTAAACCCTATACCCTTACCCTAAACCCTAAAACTTAAACCCTAAACCATAAACCCTAAAACCTAAACCCTAAACCTTAAATTCTAAACCATAAAATTAACCCTAAACCCTAAACACAAAACACTAAAAAACCCTAAACCTTAAACCCTAAACTTAAACCTTAAACCCTAAACACTAAACCCTAAACCCAAACTATAACCCTAAACCCTAAACCCTAAACACTATACCCTAAAATCTTAAACCTTAACCTAACCCTAAACCCTAAATCCTAAACCCTAAAAATCCTAAACCCAAAATCTTAAACCCTAAACCCTAAACTAACCATAAAATCTAAGCTAACTGTAAACCCTAAACCCTAAAAAGCATAAACCCTAAAGCCTAAACACTAAATCCTAAACCCTAAAAACCTAAACCTTAAACCCCAAACCTTAAACCCTAAAACCTAAACCCTAAAAACCTAAAAACCTAAACCAAAACTAAATAAATCCTCAAAATAAAATAAATAAAAAACCTAAACCTAAATAAAATAAAATAAAAATAAAATAAAATAAAACCTAAACTAAAATAAATAATTAAATACCTAAACTAAACTATAAAATAAAATAAACCTATGAATAAAAAAACTTAAATAAAATATAAACTAATCGAAAAAGAAAATAAAATAAAAACTAAATAAAAACCTAAACCTTTATTAAAAAAACAAAATAAAATAAACCTAAACCTAAAATAAAATAAACTAAACTAAAATAAATAAAACCTAAACCTAAACCTAAACTAAAAAATAAAACCTAAAAGGAAACCTAAAATAAAATCCTAAAACCTAAACCTAAAAAGATAAATTAAAATTTAAAATAAAACCTAAACTTAAAAAAAAAAATAAAAATAAAACTCAACTAAAAAATAAACTTAAACTTAAAGCTAATCCTAAAAAATAAACTATAATAAAAAACCTAAATAATAATATAAAATAAAATAAACTAAAATAAATAAAAAATAAACTAAATAAACTAAATAAACCTAAACCTACTAGTTTTCTTAATTTTTTTTTTAAAAATAATAAACCCTAAATCCTAAACACTAAACCTACAACCTTAAACCCTAAACCCTAAACCCTAAACCATAAACCCTAAAAAACTCTAAACCTTAAACCTTAAACCCTAAAAGAATAATCCCTAAAACCCTAAACCCTAAACCCTAAACCCTGAACCCCTAATCCTTAAACCCCAAACCCTACCTAAACCTAAAGTAATTAAATAAATTAAAAAATAAACTTCAACCTTAAAACCAAATAAACCTAAACCTAAACCATAAGAATCAAAACCTAAAACATCACGCCTGTGCTAAATCCTAAACCCTAAGCTAACATTAAACCCCAAACCCTAAACCCAAAACCTAAAACCCTAAACCCTAAACCCAAAACTCTAAAACCCTAAACCCTAAAACCCTAAACCCTAAACCTTAAACCCTAAACCCAAAACCCAAAACCTTAAAAACCTAAAAACCTAAACATAAACTAAATAAAACATAAAAATAAAATAAAATAAAATCCTAAACCTACTCAAAAAAATAGGATAAAATAAACTAAAATAAAATGAATAAAAACCTAAACTAAACTAAAAAAATAAAATAAACCTAAGAATAAAAAACCTATACAAAATAAAAACTAAACATAAAATAAAAATAAATTAAACCTAAAATAAAATAAAATAAAAACTAAATAAAAACCAAAACCTAAAAATAAATAAAAAATAAAACATAAACCCTAAACAAAACAACAAGCCTAAAATAGAAATAAAATAAACCTAAAATAAAATAAACCAAACAAAAATAAATAAAATGTAAACTTAAACCTAAAATAAACTAATCATAAAACTTAAATTATATAAAATATAATAAACTAAAAATAAAGCTAAACCTAAACTAAAAAATAAAATATTAAAGTAAACATAAAATTAAACCCTAAAACCTAAACATAAAAAAATAAAATATAAACCTAAACCTAAACTTGAAAATAAGAAATAAAACTTAAACCAAAAAAAAATAAAATAAAAATAAATCCGAACTAAAAAAATAAACATAAAAGTAAACCTAAACATAAAAAATAAACAAAAAGAAAAAACCTAAACCTAAACCCTAAATCCTAAATCGAAAACCTAAACCCTAAACAAAAACCCAAACCCTAAACCTAAAACGTAAACACTAAACCCTAAACCCTAAACCCAAAACCCAAAACCCAAAACCCTAAACCCTAAACCCTAAACCCTAAATCCTAAAACCTTAACCCTAAACCCTAAACCCTAAAACTTAAACCATAAACCCTAAATCTTAAACCCAAAATAAAAAATAAAGCCTGTTCTCTAAACCCTAAATCCGAAACACTAAACCCAAAACCCTAAACCCTAAAAAGCTTAAAACTTAAACCTAAACTAAATAAAACCCAAAACCCTAAACCTAAACCCTAACCCTAAATACCAAACCCTAAACCCTAAACCCTAAAAAGCTAAAAACCTAAACTTAAACTAAATAAAAGCTAAAAGAATATAAGAAAACCTAAAAAAATTAAAATAAAAAATAAAAATAAAGAAAAACATAACTAAACCCTAAACCTAAACTTGAAAAAGAAAATAAAATAAAAAATTAAAACTAAACTAAATAAAATAAATAAAAATCGAAACAAAACTAAAAAAATAAAAACCTAAATAAAATAAAAAGTAAACTTAAAAATAAAATAAAATAAATCTAAAGTAAAATAATATAAAAATTGAATAAAAATCTAAACCTAAATAATTAAGCTAAAAATAAAACCTAAAAATAAATAAAACATAAACCTAACTAAACTACCCAAATCAAATTAACTAAGATAAACTAAACTAAAATAAATAATAAAATAAATAAATAAACCTTAAACATCGGGCTTATTAATTTAAAAAAATAAAAAATTTTTTAAAAAAAAGCATAACCCTAATCCCTAAACCCTAAAACAAACCTTAAATCCTAAAGTCTAAACCCTAAACCTACAACCCTAAACCCTAATACCCTAAACCTTAAACTCTAAACCATAAACCCTAAACCCTAAACTATAAAATCTTAAATGCTAAACCCCAAACCCTAAACCCTAAACTCTAAAACCTACAACCCTAAACCCTAAATCCTAAACCCTAAACCCTAAACCTTAAACCCTAAACCCTAAAAACCTAAACCTAAATTAAATAAAACCTAAAAATAATATAAATAAATAAAACCTAAACTTAAATAAAATAAAATAAAAAAATTAAAATCAAGACCTAAATAGAAACCTAAACCTAAAAATAAAATAATATAAAAAAATAAAATAATATAAAAAATAAAAACTAAACTCAAATAAAATAAATAAAATCTAAACTAAACTAAAAAATAAAATAAACCTAAAAATAAAAAACCTAAATAAAATAAAATAAAAATAGAAACATAAAAAAGAAACCTAAAAATAAATAAAAAATAAAACCTAAACCCCAAACTAAAAAAAAAATGAAAACCTAAACTAAGATAAATAAAACTAAAATAAATAAAACCTAAACTTAAACCTAAAATAACTAAACCTAAACCCTAAACTGAATAAAATAAAATAAACTAAAAGCAACCTATACCTAAACTAAAAAAATAAAACTTAAAAAT
The DNA here is from genome assembly GCA_021442155.1 of Cymbidium sinense. Taxonomy (NCBI): domain Eukaryota; kingdom Viridiplantae; phylum Streptophyta; class Magnoliopsida; order Asparagales; family Orchidaceae; genus Cymbidium; species Cymbidium sinense. Next base: position 72,332 of record JAKCPB010000659.1, read on the forward strand.
AAACCTAAAATGAAAACCTAAATCCTAAACCTAAAATAATAAAATAAAAACCTAAACATAAGAATAAAAAATAAAACCTAAACTTAAAAAAATAAAATAAAAATAAAACTAAACTAAAAAAATAAACATAAACCTAAATCTAAACTAAAAAAATAAGGTAAAATAAAAAACCTAAACTAAAATAAATAAACTAAAATAAATAATAATAAAAAATAAACTTAAATAAAAAAAATATCAACAAAATAAATAAAAAATAAACTAAATAAACCTAAACCTACAAGTTTACATAATTTAAGAAAAAAAAACCCTAATCCCTAAACTCTAAACCCTAAAACTAACCCTAAACTCTAAACTTACAACCCTAAACCTAAAACCCTAAACCTTAAACCCTAAAAAACCATAAACCCTAAACCCTAAGCCCAAAAACCCTAAACTAACCCTAAATCCTAAACCCTAATCCTTAACCCTAACCCAAAACCCTAAACCCTAAAAACCCTAGACCCTAAACCCTAAACCCTAAACCTTAAACCCTAAACCCTAAATAAACCCTAAACACTAAGCTAACCCTAAACCCCAAGCTAACCCTAAACCCTAAACCTGAAATCCTAAAAACCCTAAATCCTAAAGCCTAAACACTAAAATCATTAAACCCTAACCCTAAACCCTAAAACCCCAAACCCTAAACCCAAAGCTCTAAACCTTAAACCATAAAAAACTTAAAAACCTAAGCCTAAACTAAATAAAACCTAAAAATAAAAAAACTTCAGCCAAAATAAAATAACTAAAACTTAAACCCTAAACTAAAGGAAAACCTAAACCTAAAATAAAAATAAAATAAACAAAATAAAATAAATTAAACCCAAATTAAAATAAACTAAACTAAAATATATAAAACTTAAAGCTAAACCTAAACCTAAACTTAAACTAAATAAAATAAAATAAACTAAAAATAAACCTTAACCTAAACTAAAAAATAAAACCTAAAAATTAACCTAAAATAAAAACCTAAACCAAACCTAAAATAGTAAAATAAAAACCAAAACTTATCCCTAAAAATAAAAATGAAACCTGAACATAAAAGTATAAAATTAAAACTCAACTAAAAAATAAACCTAAACTTAAACCTAAACCTAAACCTAAAAAAGAAACTAAAATAAAGAACATAAACTAAAATAAATAAAGTAAACTAAATAAAAATAAAAAATAAACATAAATAAAATATATAATAAAATAAACTAAAATAAATAAAAAATAAACTAAATAAACTAAATAAACCTAAACCTACCGATTTACTTAATTTTTTTAAAAAAACCTAAACCCTGAGCTAACCCTAAACCCTAAACCCTAACCTTAAACTCTAAACCCCAAAACCTTAAAGCCTAAAGCCCTAAACCCTAAACCCAAACCCTAAAAACTTAAAAACCTAAATTTAAACTAAATAAAACTATATATATATATATATATATATATATATATATATATATATATATATATATATATATATATATATATATATATATATATATATATATATATATATATATATATATATATATATATATATATATATATATATAACCTAAACCTAAAATAAAATAAATAAAATAAAATAAAAACCTAAACTAAAACTTAAACCTAAAAATCAAATAAAATTAACAAACAAAAATAAACTAAAAAAATAAATAAAAACCTAAACTAAGCTAAAAAATAAAATAAACCTAAGAATTAAAAACCTAAATAAAATAAAAATTGAAGAAAGGCCGATTCGAACTACTGCTTATGGAAATGTGTCTTTATAGTTGCGACGACTCTAGTTGTATAGGGTATTTAATTTGCTCTATGAGTGCCAATTTTTTTATCTATATCATCGTTATGTCTTAGAAAAGTTAGTGTGTTACTTGGTTGATGAAATCAAAATGAAGAAATATTGAATCTGAATTTGCTCTCTATTAAAAAAACCTAAAAACCCTTAACCCTAAACTTAAACTTGAACCCTAAAACCTAAAACCTAAACCCTAAACTCTAAACCCTAAACCTTAAACCTTAAACCCTAAACCCTGAACCCTAAACCCTAAAACCTAAACCTTAAACCCTAAACCCTAAAACCCTAAACCCTAAACCCTAAACTCTAAACCCTAAACCCTAAAACCTAAACCCTAAACCCTACAACACTAAACCCTAAACCCTAAAAAACTAAACTGTCAACCCTAAACCCTAAACCCTAACCTTAAACCCAAAAAGCCCCTAAACCCTAAACCTTAAACCATGAACCATAACCCTGAAAAGTTAAATTCCCAATCCTAAACTAAAAAAAAACTTAAAAGCAAAATAACTATAAAAACCTAAACCAAAATAAAATAAAAAAAATAAAATAGAATAAAAGCATAAACTAAAACTTAAACCTAAACCTCATCTAATCCTATACCAAAAAAAGAAAATAAAATAAAATAAAAACAAAACTAAAAAAATAAATAAAACCTAAACTTAACTAAAAGAATAAAAAAATATAGAAAATAAAAACTAAACCTAAAATAAAAATAAAATAAATCTAAAAGAATAAAAACTAAATAACAAACCAAACTTAAAAAATAAACTTAAAAATAAATAAAAAATAAAACTTAAACCCTAAATTAAAAAAAACTTAAACCTAAACTTAAACTAAACTAAAATAAATAAAACCAAAACCTAAACCTAAACTAAACTAAACTTAAACCTAAACCTAAACCTAAACTAAATAAAATAAAATAAATGAAAAATAAACATAAACCTAAACTAAAAAATAAAACCTAAAAATAAACCTAAAATAGAAACTTGAAACCCAAACCTGAAAAAATAAAATAAAATCCTAAACCTAAACCTAAAAATAAAAAATAAAACCTAAACCTAAAAAATAAAATAAAAATAAAACTAAACTAGAAAGTAAACAAAAGCCTAAACCTAAACCTAAATAGTAAACTAATATAAAAAACCTAACTAAAATAAATAAACTAAACAAAATAAAAATTAAAATAATCCTAAATCAAAATAAAAAATAAACTAAACTAAAATAAATAAAAAGTAAATTTAATAAACCTGAACCTACTAGTTTACTTAATTTAACAAAATTAAAAAAATTAAAAATAAATAAAAATAAATAAAAACTTCTAACCCTGAACCCTAAAATTAACCCTAAACCCTAAACTCTAAACCCTAAACCCTAAACCCTAAAACCTAAAACCTAAACAATGAACCCTAAACCCTAAACCCTAAACCTTAAAATCCTAAACCCTAAACCTTAAACCCTAAACCCTCAACCCTAGCCCCTAAAAAACCCTAAACCCTAAATCCTAAACCCTAACCTTAACCCTAAAACCTAAATCCTAAACCATAATCCCTAAAACCCTAAACCCTAAAACCTAAACTAACCATAAACCTTAAACCTTATGCCCTAAACTAACCTAAAACCTGATCAGAAACTCTAAATTAATCTAAATCCAACTTAAACCCAAACTAACCCTAAACCTAAAGTTTAAACCCTAAACATTAAACCCTAAACTATAAACCTAAAACCTAAAACCCTAAAGCTAAATACTAAAGTTTACACCTAAACCCTAAATCCCAACCCTAAACTCAACCCTAAAACCCTAAACCTTAAAACCTAAACCTAAACTAAACCCTATTTTAAAACCCTAAAAAAAAAAACTAAAACCTAAACTAAATAAAACATAAAAATAAAATAAATAAATAAACCTAAACCTAAATAAAATAAATAAATAAACCTAAACCTAAATAAATAAACCTAAACCTAAATAAACCTAAACCTAAACTAAAACCTAAACCTAAACCTAAAAATAAAATAAAATAAACTAATAAAAATAAACTAAAATAAAATAAATAATAACCTAAACTAAACTTAAAAGTAAAATAAATCAAAGAATAAAAAACTTATATAAAATAAAAAAATGTAAAATAAAAATAAAATAAACTTAAAATAAATAAAATAAAAACTAAATAAAGAAATAAATCTAAAAAATAAACCTAAAATTAAAACCTAAACACTAAACCAAAAAAAACCTAAACTTAAAATTAAAATAAAATATATAAAATAAAATAAACTAAACCTAAACTAAAAGAAACTAAACTAAAATAAATAAAACCTAAACCAAAACTTAGAGTAAACTAAACCTAAACCTAAACCTAAACTAAGTAAAATTAAATAAACTAAAAATAAACATAAACCTAAATTTAAAAATAAAACCTAAAAACAAACCTAAAATACAATCCTAAAAAAATAAAATAAAAACCAAAACCTAAACTTAAAAATAAGAAATAAAATGTAAGCCTAAAAGAGAAAAGAAATAAACCCACTTTTAACTAAACCCTAAACCTTAAACCTTAAAAACCCTAAACCCTAAACCCAAAACTCTAAACCCAAAAAAAAAAAACTCTCAACCCTAAACCCTAAACCCGATACCCTAAACCTTAAACAAACCCTAAACCTTAAACCCTAAAAAGCTAAAAACTTAAACTTAAAGTAAATAAAACTAAGTAAAAAATAAAATTTCAAAAAAATAAACTAAAATAGAAAATGTAAACTAAAATATACAAACATAAAATGAATAAACTAAATTAAATAAAAATAAGAAAATAAACCTAAATAACTATATGAAATAATCTAAATAAACCTAAACCTATTGGTTTACTTAATTATTTACAAAAAAACCCTAAACCCTAAACCCTAAACACTAAATAGGAAATCCTAAATCCTAAACCCTAAACCCTACACCTACAACCCTAAACCATAAACCCTAAACCTTAAACCTTAAACCCTAAACCCTAAACCCTAAACCCTAACCCTAACCCTAACCCTAAATCCTAAACCCTAAACCTAAACCCTAAAACCTTAAACCTTGAACCCTAAACTAACCCTAAACCCTAAACCTAAACTAAATAAAATAAAAGAATCTAAAAATAAACCTAAACTTAAACTTAAAAATAAAACCTAAAATAAAAACTTAAAACCTAAACCTAAGAAAATAAAATAAAAACCTAAATCTAGAAAAAATAAAACCTAAACTTAAAAAATAAAATAAAAATAAAACTCAACTAAAAAATAAACCTAAACCTAAACCTAAACTTAAAAAATAAACTAAAATAAAAAACATAAACTAAATAAATAAACCTAAAATAAATAAGCTAAACTAAATAAATATTAAAAAAAACCTAAATAAAAATAAAAATTAAAGTAAACTAAAATAAATAAAAAATATACTAAATAATGCTATACTTACTGATTTACTTAATTAAAAAAAACCTTAAACCCTAAATCCTAAACCCTAAACCCTAAACCTACAACCCTAAACCCAAAACCCTAAATCATAAACACTAAAGAAATCCTAAACTCTAAACCCTAAACCCTAACCCTAAACCCTAAGAGCATAAACCTTAAAACTCAAAACTCTAAACCCTAAACCCTAACCTTAAACCTTAAACCCTAAACTATAAACCCTAAATAGAAACCTAATGTAACTAAATAAATTAAAAAATAAAGCTAAACCTAAACTTAAACCCTAAGAATGAGAAGAACCTTGATGGCAGAAACATCAATGTGAACCAGGCTCAATTTAGATCTCATGGAGGAGATGAAGGCAGAGGCGGTGGTTATCGTAGTGGTGGTGGGGTATATAGAGCTGGTGGATATGGAGGTGGTGGTCAGAGGCATGGATGCGGTGGAGGCAGAGTTACAACTGTGGTGGTGGGGGAGGGAGAGATCAGGGATATGATGGTGGATCCTGCCACTTGAGAGGCCGAGGTGGTTCTAATGGGAATGAGAGAAATAGAACAACGATCGATCCGGGATATGATGGTGTATTTGCTGCTTATGGAGCTGTGTCCTTATAGTAGAGATGATTCTAGCTTATCAGTTTTTAGATTTGCTTATCATTTTTATCTATATTCTCACTTGTGTCTTAGAAAACTTGGTGTGTTTGGTTGATGAAAAGAAAAAGAAGAAATGTTGAATCTGAATTTGTTCTCTGTAAAAAAAAAAGGAAAAAACAAAAAACCCTAAATCCTAAACTAAAACCTGAGCTCTAAACCTAACCCCTAAACCCTAAACCCCTAAACTCTAAACCTAAACCTTAAAATTGAAACACTAAACCCTAAACCCTAAACCCTAAACCCTAAAACCTAAACCCCAAACCCTAAACCCTAAACCCTAAACTAACCCTAAACCCTTAACCATAAAAAGCTAAAAACCTAAACATAAACTAAATAAAACTTAAAAATAAAATTAATAAAAAAACCTAAACCAAAATAAAATAAAACAAATAAAATAACTAAAATATAAACTAAAACTCTAAACTAAAAAAACTCAAACCTAAAATAAAAAAAAATCAACTTAAACCTAAACTAAAATAAACTAAACTAAAGTAAATAAAACCTAAACCTAAACCTAAAATAAACTAAACCTAAACCTAAACTAAATAAAATAAAATAAACTAAAAATAAAACTAAACCTAAACTAAAAAATAAAACTTAAAAATAAACCTAAAATAAAAAACTAAAACCTAAACCTAAAAAAATAAAATAGAAACCTAAATCTAAACCTAAACCTAAAAATAAAATAAAAATAAAACTAAACTAAAAAATAAACTAAAATAAGAAACCTAATCTAAAATAAATAAACATAAAATAAATAAACTAAACTAATTAAAAATAAAAATAAACACAAATCAAATTAAAAAATAAAATAAACTAAAATAAATATAAAAATAAACTAAATAAAATAAAACCTATTAGTTTACTTAATTTAAAAAAATAATTAAAAAAACCCTAACACTAAAGCCTAAACTCTAAAAAAAAATCCCAAAACCCTAAATCCTAAACCCTAAACCCTAAACCCTTAAACTAACCCTAAACCCTAAACCTTAAACCTACAACCCTAAACATACAACCCTAAACCCTAAACCCTAAACCCTAAACCTAAAACCTTAAAAATCTCTTAACCTAACACTATAAACTCTAAACCCTAAACACTAAACCCTAAACTCTAAACTAACCCTAAACAATAAACCCTAAACCCTAAACCCTAAACCCTAAACCCTAACCCTAACCCTAAACCCTAAACATTAAACCCTAAAACCCTAATCCCTAAACTCTAAACTTACCCTAAACCCTAAACCTAATAAACCTAAACCTAAACCCTAAGAATGAGCAGAACCTTGATGATAGGAACATCCCCATTAACCAGGCTTAGTCTAGATAAGGCAGTGGAGGCGAAGGTGGATATAGCGGTTATCGTAGTGGTGGTGGGGGATCTGGAGGTGCTGGTGGATATGGAAGTGGTGGTTAGAGTAATGGTGGTTATTGAGGTGAGAGGAGTGATGGAGGTTACAATCATGGTGGTGTGGAGGGAGAGATTAGGGAAATGATGGTGGAACCCACTACTAGAGAGGCTGGGGTGGTTCTGATGGGAACTGGAGAAACTAAAGACCGGTCGATCTGAGCTGCTACCTATGTAACATTATCTTTATAGCCGAGACGGTTCTAGCTATCTACAGTTTTTGATTTGCCCTATGCATGCTCATTTTTTATCTATGTCATCGCATGTGTCTCAAAAAACTTACTGTGCTACTTGGTTGATGAAATCGAAAAGAAAAATTTTGAATACGAATTTGTTCTCTATTAAAAAAAACTAAACTTAAACATAAAAATAAACCTAAAATAAAAACCTAAAATCTAAACCTAAAAAAATAAAATATGAACCTAAACGTAAACATAAAAATAAAAAATAAAACCTAAACCTAAAAAATAAAATACAAATAAAACTAAACAAAAAATAAACCTAAACCTATAAAATAAACTAAAATAAAAAACCAAAACTAAAATAAATAAACCTAAAACAAATAATTAAACTAAATAAAAAATAAAAATAAACCTAAATAAAAACTAAAAAATAAAATAAACAAAAATAAATATAAAAATAAACTAAAAAAATCCTAAACCATCTTGTTTACTTAATTTAAAAAAAAAATAAAAAAAATAAAAAATAATCCAGACCCTAAACCCTAAAACTAACCCTAACCTTATACCTACAACCCTAAACCCTAAACCTTAAAGCTGAAAACCCTAAACCCTAAATCCTAAAACTAACCCTAAACCCTAAACCCTAAACCCTAACCCTAAACCCTAAAACCTACAACCCTAAACCCTAAACCCTAAACCCTAAACCCCAAACTGTAAACCATAAATCCTGAAAACATAAAAACCTAAACCTAAACTAAACGAAACCTAAAAATAAAATAAATAAATAAAACATAAACAAAAAAAAATAAAATAAAATAAAAACATAAACTAAAACCTAAACCTAAACCACACCTAAAAAAATTTATTAAAAACTAAACTAAAATAAAATAAATAAAAACATAAACTAAACTAAAAAAATAAAAAAAACTAAATAAAATAAAAATTAAATAAAAAAATAAAAAATAAAAACCAAAAAAACTAAATAAAACCTAAACCTAAAAAAAAATAAACTAAAACCTAAATAAATAAATCCTAAACATAAAATAAATTAAACCTAAACCTAAACCTAAACTAAATATAAAATAAACTAAAAGTAAACCTAAACTTAAACCCAAAAATAAAACCAAAAAATAAACCTAAAATAAAACCTAAAACCTAAACCAAAAAAAAAAAATAAAATAAAAACCTAAACCTAATCCTAAACTAAAAACTTAAACCTAAAAGAAAAATAAAACAAAATGAGATTTGGTAAAAAAATAAATCAAATAATCTAGAGGTCTAATGTCTAGTAAAGGAGCAAATGGTTATGGTAAAAGTGATAGAGGTTACAATCAAATCGTGGATATGATGGTGGATCCTACTAGAGGTCTGGTTTGATGGGAACTAGAAAAAGAAAATAACTGTATAAACTGTCTTTATAGAGATGGTTCTAGTTATCTAGGGTTTGTTATTTTCTCCATGCATGCTCATTTTTATCTATGTTATCGCTTGTCTCTTAGAGAACTTGATGTGTTACTTGGTTGAGAAATCAAAAAGAAGAAATGTGGAATCTAAATTTGTTCTTTGTTCAGAAAAAAACCAAAAACCCTAAACCCTAAACTAAAACATGAACCCTAAACCTAAACCCTAAACCCTAAATTCTAAACCCTAAACACCAAAAATTAAAAAATAAATAAATAACAAACCCTTAATCCTAAAAATTAAACCCTAAAATAAACCCTAAATCATAAACCTTAAACCCTGCACCTACAACCCTAAACTCTAAACCCTAAATGCTAAACATGAAAACACTAAACCCCAAACCCTAAACCCTAAACACTAAAGCCTAAACCCTAAACCCTAAACTTTAAACCCTAAAACACTAAACCCTAAACCCTAAACCTTAAACGCTAAAAATCTAAAAACCTAAATGTAAACTAAATAAAATCTATTAATAAAATAAATAAAAAAACCTAAACCTAAATAAAATAAAAAATAATAAAATAAAAGAAAAACCTAAACTAAAAAACCTAAACCTAAAATAAATAAAATAAAAAATAAATAAATTAAAATAAAATAAATAAAAACCTAAACTAAACTAAAAAATATAATAAACCTATGAATAAAAAGCTTCAATAAAATAAAAACTAAACATAAAATAAAACTAAAAAAAACCTAAAATAAAATAAAATTAAAACTAAATAAAAACCTAAACCTAAAAAATAAACCTAAAAATAAATAAAAAAAATAAAACCTAAACCCTAAACTAAAAAAAACTAAACCTAAAATAAAAATAAAATAAACCTAAACCTAAATTAAAATAAACTAAACTAAAATAAATTAAACCTAAACATAAACCTAAAAGAAACTAAACCTAAACCAAAACCTAAACCCTAAATAAAATTAAATAAACTAAAAATAGACCTAAACTTAAAATAAAAATAAAACCTAAAAATAAACCTAAAATAAAAAGCCTAAAACCTAAACCTAAAAAAAGAAATGTAAACCTAAACCTAAAATAAAAAAAATAAAACCTAAACAATAAGAAATAAAATAAAATAAAACTCAAATAAAGATAAACCTAAACCAAAATATAAACCTAAAAAATAAACTAAAATAAAATAACTAAAAATAAATAAAGCTAAAATAAAACTAAATAAAAAATAAAATAAACTAAAATATAAAATAAAATAAACTAAAATAAATAAAAAAATAAACTAAATAAACCTAACATAATGGTTTACTTAAATTTTTTATTTTTTTTTAAAAAAAACCTTAAACCATAAATAATAAAACTAACCCTAATCCCTAAATCCTAAACCTACAACACTAAACCTAAAACCCTAAACCTTAAACCCTAAAGTAACCCTAACCCTAAACCCTAAAACCCTAAACCCTAAACTAACCCTAAACCCGAAACCTAAGCCCAAAACCCTAACCCCTAAGCCCTAAACCCTAAAGATTTAAAGCATAAAGCCTAAAACCCTAAACCCTAAACTCTAAACCCTAGTTGAGCTAATTTTTATGAAAGGTGATCTTAAAGAAGTCAATAAAGAGGTTTTGAAATATAAAGTTGGTCTCTCATGTTGCCTTTATCAACCTATTGTTGTGGTTCCTCAAGGCAACACTGGGATCCTTCAACTTCTTTCTTCCAAGTTCTCAACATCTAACAAGATTAACAAGGGTACTATTCAAATTATCTAGATTAATAAAGGAAATAATGTGGGATCTTTAGGCTACTCTCCTCGCTAAATTAGTCCATTCTATTATGGCCTTATCATCTAGTATGTATGATGATCCGTGTTTAGTCAAGGAGCTTGACCTCATAAGATGATCTCATCAAGAAGTTTAACCTTTCAATGATCACTTTTCTCACGCACCTATTTTATCCCACTTATTGTAGCACCACATGTTCATCAAAACAAGAATGTCCTCATCATCATGATTGCAATACACATTTCTGCCAAGAAGGTTAAGGATTATTTGAAGGATCCTAAAAAATTTAATGTTGACTGACTACAAATATTAGTGGAAGAGAAGAAGGAAACCGCTAAAATTGATGATGATATGGGCTCAAATACTATGTTTTTTGGCCTATAAAATCAAATTTTATTATCTAGTTAAATAATTTTGTGAAATACTATTTTTGAATTTTGAATTGTATATTTTATCTTATTTTATAAAGGGTAATGTCTTGTAACTTATTTGTTATGGAATCATTTGAGTTTTAAATAAAAACCTAAACCCTAAACCCTAACCCTAAATCCTAAACCCAAAATCCTTAACCTAAATATAATCTAACTAAATAAATTAAAAAATAAACCTAAACCCTAAAACCTAATAAACATTGATGGCAGGAACATCATCGTAAACTAGGCTAAATAGATCCTGGAGGCTAAGGAGGCAAATTATCACAAAGGTGGTGGGGACCTAGAGGTGGTGGTCTAAAGCAGTGGTTATGGTGGGAGGAGCAATGGAGGTTATAGCCATGGTGGTAGGAGAGATTGGGGATATCATGAGATCCTACTAGATGGTATAACCGGAGAAAAAAAATCAATATCTACGTCTTTATAGAATAGACCATCTGAGTTATCTAGTGTTTTTTATTTCCTCTCTGCTTCCTCATTTTTTATCCATGCCATCGCTTGTGTCTTAGAAAACTTGATGTGTTACTTTGTTGATGAAATCGAAAGAATAAATGTCGAATCTGAATTTGTTTTTGTTAAAAAAAACCAAAAATCCTAAACTAAAACCTGAACCCTAGACCTAAAACCTAAACCTTAAACCCTAAACCCTAAACCCTAAACCCTAAACCCTAAAAACCCTAAACCATAAACCAAAAATCCTAAAACCTAAACCCTAAACCCTAAACCATTAACCTTAACCCTAAACTCTAAACCCCAAACCCTAAACCATAAACCCTAAGCCCTCAACAAACCCTAAACCCTAAACCATAAACTCAAAACCCTAAAAAGCTAAAAACCTATACATAAACTTAACAAAACATAAAAATAAAATAAATAAATAAAACCTAAATCCTAAACGAAAAAAAACCTTAACTTAAATTAAAAATAAAATAAACCTAAACCTAAACAAAATAAACTAAACTAAAATAAATAAACTTAAAAAAAATAAACTAAACTAAACTAAACTTAAACCCCAAATAAAATGATAAATAAAATAAACTTTCCTAAACTAAAACCACTAAAGTGGACCTAAAATGAGACCTAAAATAAACCTGCAAATAAAATAAACTTAAAATCTACCTAAACTAAAATAAACCTAAACCTAAAAAAATAAATAAACCTAAACCTAAGCCTAAAATAAACTAAGATAAAACCTAAACTAAGATAAATATAAACTAAATAAAGATAAAACTTAAATAAATTAAAAAATAAACTAAAATAACTAAATAGGCCTAAACCCTACTAAATAACTAAACTAAAGATCCCTAAATTCAATAAACTAATAAACCTAAAACCCTAACTTAAAAAACCTATAACCCTCACTAAGCCCTAAACTACCTAAACTAAAACCTGAAAACCCTAACCCTAAACCCTAAACTAAACCCTACCACTAAAACACTAAACCCTAACTACCTACCCAAACCTAAAAGCATAAACTGTAAAATGACCTACACTAAACCTAAATCCTAAACCCTAAACCAAAACCCACAAACAATAAAAATTAGAAATAAACTTAACCACAAAACTAATAAACTAAAAATGGGCAAACTTTGACCACTAACATCACCATGGTGGTGGCGACTAAGGGGATCCTGCTAGTGGATATTGAGGTAAATAAATAGTGGTAAGTCATGGAAAAAATGGAGGTTATAGCCATGGTGGTGGCGAATGGAGAGATTGAGGATATGATGGTGGATCACTCTACTCAAGAGCCAAGGTGGTTTTGATGGGAACTTGAGAAACTAAAGCATGGTCGATTCGATTTACAGCTTATGGAACTGTGTCTTTACAACAGAGACAATTTTATTTATCTAGGGTTTTTGATTTGCAATATACGTGCTCATTTTTTATCTTTCTCAAGCTTGTGTCTTCAAAAACTTGGGGTGTTACTTGGTTGATCAAATTGAAAAGAAGAAATATTGAATTTGAATTTGTTCTCTGTTAAAAAAAACCAAAAACCCTAAACCCTAAACTAAAACCTGAACAATAGACAAAAACCCTAGTGCTTAAACCCTAAAAACCCTAAACTTTAAAGCCCAAACCATAAACCCTAAAACCTAAACCCTAAACTAACTCTAAATCCTAACCTAACCATAAACCCTAAACCCTTAACCCTCAAAACCCTAAACTCTAAAGCTAAATGCTAAATCTTAAGCCCTAAACTAAACCCTAAATAAACTAAACCAAACCCAAAACCCAAACCCTAACTTGAACCTAAACCTAACTAAATTAAATAAAAAATAATACATAAAATAAAGAAACCTAAACTTAAATAAAATAAAAAAATAAAATATAAACCTAAACTAAACCTAAACTTAAACCTAAAATAAAAAAATAAAATAAAAATAAAATAAAATAAATGTATAAAATAATAATAAAATAACTAAAATAAAATAAAAAAAAACTAAATCAAACCTAAACCTAAAAATAAAATAAAAATAAAACCAATAAATAAAATAAATAAACTAAAATATAAACTAAAACCCAAACTAAATAAAATAAAATAAACCTAAATACTAAATTAAATAAACCAAAACCTAAACTAAAAATAAAACCTAAAAATAAACTTAAAATAAAACTAAAACATAAAATAAAATAAAACCTAAACCTAAAATAAATAAACATAAACCTATAAAAAAATACTACTAACTAAACCTAAAATAAAATTGAAACCTAAACTAAAATAAATAAACCTAAAATAAATAAATTAAACCAAATAAAATAAAATAAACTTAAATAAATTAAAATTAAACTAAATAAATAAAAATAATTAAATCTAAAACTTAGGTTTGTTTATAAAACCTAAACAACCCTCCCTAAACCTAAATCCTGACCCTAAACCACTCAAAACTTAACCCCAAAATCCACAACTGACCTAACCTCCTAAACCTACCCCCACTTACTAAGAAATAAACCCTAAACCCTAACCTAAACTAAAACCTAACCCATAAACTAAACTAACCTAAATTAAAAAAAACCACAAAAACTAAATAAGCATAAATAAACTAAACTCAAAAACCCAAAACCTAAAACAACAACAACAACTAAAGAAGCCTAATCCCACTAGTGGTTAAAATGAATCTAGTCTCCAGTGTCTATTATGTCAAATTCTCTTCGTATACTATCATTTTTTATACATCTTAACCAAGTCAGGTCAACCTCGCCTTTCTTAAAATAAAGGCAAATCTAATGCATCTACCCTAAATAATGACACTTTATGTGGCCAAACCATCTAAGGTGACTCTCCTAATCATATCTACCAAGCTACTACTTGAACAAACTCATTTTGCATTCTATCTCTAATAAACTCATCCACAATCCTCATCTGTAAAGTCTTATGTTTTCTATAACCCTAACTAAAAAACTAAAAAAATACCATAAACCCTAACCTAAACCCTAAATAAAAATCCTAAACCTAAAACCAACGTTAAACTAAACCCAAACAAAAAAAAACCTAAGAAACCTAAATAAAATGATAAAACCTAATAATAACATAAATAATAAAACCTAAACTTAAATAAAATAAAAAATAAAATAAAATAAAATAAAACCTAAACTTAAAAATAAAGTCAAATAAAATTAAAAATAAATTAAAATAAAATAAAATAAAATAAAAACTAAATGTAAAATAATAATAAAATAAACCTAAAATAAAATAAAATAAAAACTAAATAAAAAGGTAAAACCTAAAATTAAAATTAAAAATAAAACCTATAAATAAATAAAAAATAAAACCTAAACCCTAAACTAAAAAAAACCCTAAACCCAAATAAAAATAAAATAAACCTAAACCTAAAATAAATTAAATAAAACCTAAACCTAAACTTAAACTAAAAAATAAAACCTAAAGTTAAGCTTAAAATAAAAACCTAAAACCTGAACCTAGAAAAATAAAATAAAAACCTAAACCTAAACCTAAAAATAAAAAAAATAAAACATAAACCTAAACACTAAACCCTAAACCAAAATCTAAACCCTAAACCTAAAATCTAAACCCTAAACCTTAAACCCTAAACCATTAAAACCCTAAACCCTAAAACCCTAAACCCTAAATCATAAACCCTAAACCCTAAACTCTAAACCCTAAACTAACCCTAAACTAAAACCTAATAAAAACCTAAACTAAATTAAATAACTTAAAAAATAATAAATAAACCTAAACCAAAATAAAATAAAGCATAAACTAAAAATTAAACCTAAACCTAAACCAAAAAAGAAAATAAATTAAAATAAATAAAACCTAAACTAAACTAAAAAAACCTAAATAAAATAAAAACTAAATTTAAAATAAAATAAAATAAAAACTAAATAAAAACTTAAACATAAAAAATAAACCTAAAAATAAATAAATAAAAACCTAAACCTAAAACAAAAATAAAATAAATCTAAATGTAAACTAAAATAAATAAAACCTAAACCTAAATCAGAATAAAATAAAATAAACTAAAAATAAACCTAAACTTAAACTTAAAAATAAAACCTAAAAAATAAAACTAAAATAAAACCTAAAACCTAAACCTAAAAATAAAATAAAAAAACTAAACCAAACCCAAACTAAAATTAACTAAAATAAAATAAAAACTAAATAAATAAACCTAAAATAAAATAAACTAAACTAAATAAAATGAAAATAAACCTAAATAAAAAATAAAAGTAAAATAAAAAATAAATAAAAAAAATAAATAAAACATAAACTACCATTTTATTTAATTAAAAATTAAATAAAATTAAATAAAAACCAACCAACCTAAACCATAAAACTAATAAACCCTAAACCTAAACCCTAAACTTTAAACCCTAAAATCCTAAACCTTGGGATAAAACCCTAAAAACCCTAAAATAAAACTAAAATAAAACTTATAACCCTAAACCCTAAACACTAAACCCCAAACCCTAAACCCTAAACCCTAAACCCTAAACCCTAAAAACTTAAAAACCTAAACTTAAACTAAATAAAACTTAAAAATAAAATACAAAAAGGAACCTAGACCTAAATTAAATAACAAAAGTAAAATAAAATAGAAACCTAAACTTAAACCAAAACCTAAACCTAAAAATAAAATAAAATAATAAAATAAAAACTAAACTAAAATAAAATAAATAAAAACTTAAACTAATCTAAAAAAATATAATGAACCTAAAAATTGAAAACCTAAACATAAAATAAAAATAAAATAAACCTAAAATAAAATATAATAAAAACTAAATAAAAACCAAAATCTAAAAAATAAACCTAAAAAACAAAAAAAAACTAAACCCTAAACTAAAATAAAATTAAAGAAACCTAAACTAAATAAATAAACACAAAACCCTAAACTTTGTATCATAAAATAAACTAAAATAATGCTAAACTAAAATAAAAAAATAAACCTAAAATAAACCTAAAATTTAAACCCTAAAGATAAAAAATAAAACTAAACTAAATAAACCTAAACCCTAAACCTAATAATAAACGCAAAACCAAAACTTAAAAAATAAAATAAAAGTAAAACTAAAACAAAAAATTGGTATAAACCTAAAAGTAAACCAAAAAAAAAAGAAACTAAAATTAAAATACCTAAATAAAAATAAATAATAAAAGTAAACCCTAAACTAAAATAAATAAAAATAAAAAAATAAACTTAAATAAAAATATAATATAAACTAAATAAATCTAAACTTACAAGTTTACTTAATTGAAAAATACCCTAAACCGTAGACCCTAATCCTTAAAAACTAAATCTTGAACCCTAAACCCTAAACCCCTAACTAAAAAACTAAAATTAGTAAAAAAACTAAACTAAACCCCTCATGCCCCATACACACGCTAACACACACACAAAACGAAAATAATAACTAAACTAATTAATAAACTATTAAAATAATAAAAAATAATAAAACTAATAGAAAAACTAAATAAAACATAAAAACCTAACTAATAAAATAAAAAAAACTAAAATAAAAATAATAAAAACCCCTAAATAAAACTAAAACTAATAAAAAAAACTACACCCCCACTCACCCTAAAAAAAACTAAATCAAAAGCCAATAATAATAATGATAATAATAATAAAAATAATAATCTAATAATAATTAAAATTGAACTAAAAATACAAAACTAATAAATAATAAATAACTAAAAAACTTAAACCCTAAAAACTAAATTAGTAAAAACCTAAATCCCTAAACCTAAAACTAACTAAACAAAACCAATAAAAAAACCTAAACCCTAAACCCATGTAAACTAAAACTAAATAAAACCACCCATCCACGGCCCTTCCCATTTCATGCTCTGGCATTTCTTGAATCCCTTTCCTTTTTGTTTTCCTTCTCGGTGTTTCTGTGCTAGTTTTCTAGAAATTTCTTCTGGTTTATCTTCAGATCTTCTGCCTTAGGCTGATCCTTGTTCAGTTCTTAAGTGGTGCCATTTGCCAAGGTGTCAGGTTCTACAAAAACTTAGGGAAAACCAAATGCTCCAACTGCTCTAGCTCGGGCTTCTGATTCTTTGGATATAGCTAAACCTTTTGCCTCTAAATCCTTTAGAGATGCCTTATCTAGTAAGGATTCTTCAACTTCTTCTAATCTTTCTTTAAACGTGGTTCATACAACCTTCAAAGGTGTTTCGACTATTATGTCCTCTGACTTGGATACTGAAAACCTAATCGAGCCTTATGCGTATACTTTTATTGGAATTTTTTTTTTGGCATCCTAGTATGTAGGAAATCTAATTTTTCTATCATGATTTGAATATTTCTAGTGTTTTCTTGATTGGTTTACTAGATGGTAGACATGTGCTGATTAAATTATCTAATTACCGTGATTATAGTCGTATCTTTGCTCGCCAATCTTATTATGCTAAAAATTATCAAATGCGTATTCTTAAATGGAATCACTTTTTTTTCATTAAAATGGAATCTCCTATAGCACCAGTTTGGTTATCTTTACCAAATCTTTAGGTTTACTTTATTAATTATTAATTCTTGCATGCTGTGTGTTCTATTTTGGTAGACCCTTGCAAATTTATCAAGCAACCGTAGCCAAATCCAAGCCGTCGATTGCTTAGATCCTTGTTGAAATTGATGTAACAAAGAAATTTCCTAAGGAGGTGTGGATTAGATTAGAGAAATATGGATATTTCTAGCAAGTTGAGTTTAAAAACTTCCATGCTTCTGTGATCATTGTAAAACTCATGGGAATGATGTACCGGAATGTTTTGTTCCTCATCAACATCTTTGGAAGAAAGTGGTTAAAGATCTTAAGGTTGGTGGCAAAATTGGAGATTTAAAAGTGATAAAAGAAATTCGCTTTAAATGAAAAGGATAACGATCTTTGTGAATGAAATTGATGTTTCTAATGATGTTCCTAATGTTTCTAATGTTGTTCCCAATGTAAGTGGTAGTGATAATCTTGTTAAAAATGCTTATGTAACTATTTTGGAGAGTAATCAGGTTTCGGTTGCTATTATTTATGATATCCCTAAAAATTTGCAAGTGGATGATTTTCCTATTTTAGTTTCTAATTTTAAGGAGATTTGTGATAAAGTTGCTGAAAATCTTATAGAAAATGTTTCTCTTATTTTGCCTAAAAAATCTTTAAAAGAAAATCTTATTTTATCTTCTTTGAATTTGAGCAAGAATGATGGTATGGAGCTTATTGATAATGTGCAGCCAAGTGTTTGTCTGCTTAATAAATCTATTTCTACCCATTCTTTAACTTTTATTCAGGATGGTATTTTGCTTAGTGATAATTCTCATTTAATGGAGAAAGAGGATTTAACTTATTATCAAATGGGATCTTCTCCTAAATCTATTGTTAATAATGATGACAAATTTTTTTCTAATGATCAATCCATGGAGAATGAGACTGGTTTTCAAACTATTTTTGTGAAAAGAAAAAAATAGTTTAAAAATTATCCTTCTAAAGTTTCTAGATCTACTCGATCTTCTTCATCTTCTTTAACTAATGAAAATTAATTTTAACTTTCTTATTTGGAATGTGAGGGGCATTAGTACTCTTACTGTTAGAAATAAAATTAAGAATCTTTGTAGAATTTATAATGTTGGTTTCTTAGTTATTCTTGAACTTCTTACTTTTTCTTCTAAAATAATGCATGCGAGGATGATTGGTTTTAGCAATTTTATTTCAATAGCAATAATAACATTTGGATATTTTGGAATAATTATTTTCTACTAATGTTATTAATGATTTTCATCAAGTTATTAATGTGGATATTTCATTTGGTTATTATCATGCTTTTGACTCTTTTGTTTATGTTGCTTGTAACAAGTTAGGGAGGAGAATACCTTGGGATCAATTATCGAATTTTGCTTCTATTGTTAATACTTCTTGGATTATTGGTGGGGATTTCAATATGGTCCCTTTTTGAATGAAAGGAAAGGGGGTTCTTTGCCAAATTTACATTCAATTGAAGATTTTGCAAATATGATTTTGGATTGTAATCTTTATGATGTTGGTTTCATTGGTTCTCAATTTACTTGGAATAATCATAGATTGTGGCAACGGTTCGATTGTGCATTATTTAATAATTATTGGTTACATTGTTAGCCTTTAACTTCGATGGAGCATCTTAGCATAACTCTCTTGGATCATGCTCCTCCTTTGGTTTCTATTAAGGATGTTGTTCATAATAATAATGTCATTAAAAATTTTGTTTTCAAAATATGTGGTTACAAGATAAAAGTTTTCTTGATGTTATTGCCTATAATTAGTGTGCTCCTCTTTCTCCTGATGATTCTGCATTTGGTATGATGAAATTTTGGCTTAAGCTTAAAAGGCTTAAGCATAATATCACTTTGTGGAATACAAACTACTTTAAAAATCTTTTTGATAATATCAAGAATATGGAACAAAAGGTGAAATATTTGGAAGAACTTGTTATTGTTCTTTCTTCTAATCTTCTTTGAAGCTAAAGATAATCTCATTAAGTTTCAAGATTTGGAGGATACTTATTGGAGACAAAAGCTGCCTCTAAGCATCTTTTTGAGAAAGAAACACTAAATAATTTCATGCTTTGGTAATGAAAACGAGAGTTCTTAGTTACATTCATAAAATCAAGAACTTAGATGGTTCTTGGCTTACCTAAAAGAGGATATATTTTCTTCTATTATTTTAAAGATCTTTTAAATAAAAGTTGTAAATTTGAGCATTTATCCAATCCCTCTATCATCTCTTCTATTATGTCTACTAACGATAATGAGTGCTTGGTTGCTCGTCCTTCTGATCTAGAAATTTATAATATTTTTAATGGTATGAATGCTGATTTTGTTGCAGGGCCAGATGGTTACACTTCTTTATTCTTTCAAAAAGCATGGTTTATTATTAAAATTAATCTTGCTGATGCTGATAAGTATTTTTTTCAAGTGAATTCTATTCCTAAATATTTTACTAGCACTTCTATTATTCTTATTCCTAAGAAAGATAATCCTGACTTTTGGAATGACTTTAGACCTATTAGTCTTTGTAATAAAATGATTTCTAAAATATTGACTAATAGGCTTAGTAAGTTTCTTCCTAAGATTATCTCTCCAAAGCAAACTAGCTTTGTGAAAGGTAGAACTATTTTGGATAACATCTTGCTTGCTCAAGAAATGATTCATCATTTGAATGTTAAAACTATAGGTATAAACTTACTTTTTAAGCTTGACATCACCGAAGCTTATGATAACATTTCTTGGGATTTTATTAATATAATTCTTACATTATTTGGTTTTTTTAATCATTTTCTTTCTTTGATTAACAACATAATTAGAAATGTTTAGTTTTCATTAGTTATCAATGGTGAAAACTTTGGTTTGTTTAATTCCTCTCAAGGCATAAGACAAGGTGACCCTCTTTCTCCATCGCTTTTTATTATTACAGTTGAATATTTATCTCATTGGCTTAATCTTTTTTTAGAAGAATTCTAGAATGTATTTAAGGAATCTTGGTGGTTGGGCTATCTCTCAGTTAAGCTTTGCTGATGATTTCATAATTTTTGGTAATTTCTCATTACATTATGTTAAAAAGCTTAAGGATATTTTAAATAAATTTGAAAATGAAAGTGGCCTTTTTATTAGTACTCATAAAAGTTGTTTAATCACTTCTACTTCTATTTCTGTTTATAGAATTAATAAAATAAAGGACATCACTATTTTATCTCATCAAAATCATCCTATTAAATATTTAGGCTCCCCTTGATATTGTGTCCATAAGAGATTCCATCTCTTTGATGAGGTAATTCATAATATTCAAAATAAAATTTCTACCATTGAATTTCATTTTTTTTTCTTTTGGTGATAGATTAATTGTTATTAAAAGTATTCTTTATTCTCTTCATTTTTACTTATTGCTTAATATTGTTTCTACTTCCAATGTTCTTATTAGGATTGAAAGACTTTTCAATAAGTTTTTTTCGGGCTCTAGGAATTTGGCCAAAAGGCTTCATTAGACTTCTTGGTCTAATATGTGTGGTACTACTTATGAAGGTGGTATTGGGTGCAGATCTTTAATGGATTCCGCCAATGTTTCTTCATATAAACTTTGGTGAAATTTTTGGAAAAATGAAAGTCTTTGAGCTAAATTCATGAAATTTAAATATTGCAAAGGTAAGCATCCTTTAATTTGCAATTATAAACATGTTGACTCTATTGTTTGGAAATGGCTCTATGATATTAAATGGAAAGCATAACGTCTCATTTTTGTGGTTTAATAATGATCTTCTTCTTTAGGTGAGATAACTGGATGGGGATTTTTCCATTGATTCTCTGCTTAATACTCTACTTCTTTTGAAAGTTAGTCATTTTATTTATAATGGTGAATGGAATTTCTTTTTAAATGATTTGATTATTGATTAGTAATAACATCATTAATATTCTATTGAAGGTTTTTTTGATCAAATTTTTTCAAAATTTCTAGTAATGGAGAATTTTCTTTTAAAGATACTGTGGACCTCATTTTTGGAAGAGGTCATTTTAGCAATGAGAAGATCTCAAGTTCAAATAGAGATTTCTAATTCAATATCCAAGTCACTTTAGTAACTTAGAAATGCATTTTGAGCTAAATCCAATCTACTTGGTTTGATGCAAAACAAGTCAAAATATCCAGATAATTAAATCAAGTAAATCAATGAAAATAAAATGAAGTTCAAAGTCAAACATAAAGTCAACTCTAGTCAAACTAGATTGACTTAAGGGACCCACTTGGTCAAAAAAGTCAACCCACTAAAATTTGACCAAATTAAATCATCAAAATATTTCAAATGATCAAATAAACATGGATCACAATGATAAAGAAATTTAAGTCCATTAAGGAGGTAAGTTAAATTCCTTAAATCAAAATAACCTAAATAGGCATTGAACTCAAACCCAAGGAAAATTCAAATCACTTTCAACCAATGCATATGGGATGGAGACTAATCCTCTTAAACCTTGAAAATGAGGGAATTAAGTGCTAATTAACCTCCATAACTAATCCACTTAAGGAACTAAATGATAAAACCCAAAATGAATTAAAAAAATTCACCAAGGGAAGGTAAAATCCATTTTCCCTTCCCTATCTCCCTAGCTCTTCACCCTAAACACAAATACACTCTTCCCCAAGGAGAATCGAAGTCCCTTCACGTTCATACATCCAAACCGAAGCCAAACGAAAGCTCTTCCCCCTTCCAAGTGTTCTTAACCATTACGAACCACCAAAGCCAAAATTGTCAAACCAAGGGTTGGTCTAAGGAACAATCTATAAGGAATTAACCCTATTCCTTTGGCAAGCAAGTTCGATTCAAGATTTTGAAGCTCTAGGATAAATTCCAAAGCCAATCGTCCAACGAATTGATGCATGCCATTAATGAACTTGAGTTTTTCCTTAAATAATTTGGTTGTGATCATTTTTAAACAAAATTTGATCCTCAATAAGATCAAACTATATATGATCATAGGATATCCTTCAATGATCATGTAGTAATTGAAATCATGTAATTTCATGCTCTAGATAATTCACAATTAGCAAAACACTATGAATGACTCTAGACTCCCATGGGAAATGAAGGAGATGAGTTCTCCATCATTTGATCCATGTATTTGGATCGAACATTCCGGATCTAGGAGGACCAGATGATTTAAGCCCTTTAGGACGGATCAATCAACCATCGATCTTCATCGATTTAGATCATCTCATAATCGCATTGACACGTGATGTGGGCTCTGCATGAACCAACCTGCATGTGCCACGTGGTAGGATGCACCACACAGCATAAGGATCCCGCGCGGGCCTCTTCACTTAAAATCATTAAATACTATTATTTAGCGAGTTAAAATCATTAAAAAATTAATAAAAAATTATATAATTTATAGAAAAATATATATATATCAAAAAAATACAAATTAACTCTCTATGGATTCATCTTGATGAGAGGAATCCATATGAATTAAAATCCCCATTTTTATTCAGTATTTTTCCCTTAATTTGGGTTAATTAAAAAATATTAAACCCTAATTACTTTCAAATTAATAATCCAATTAATTTGAAACTAGAAAAGTAAATTAAGCATAACACACCTTAGATGAATTTTGGGGATTTAATTCTCTGAATTCAAAGGAAATTGAAATTTCATATGCTTAACCTTTAAATTAATCAAATTAATTAATCCTTAATGAAATAATTATGGAATTTTAATCTAACAATCTTAAATCACTTTAATGAACTTTAGTGAACATTAAAACATAACTTAAACTCAATTAAACCAAAAAATCCTTAAATTGACCTAATTAGGTAATTTAATGAATTAAATAATTCAATTAAATAACTTGAATTTAATTAAATCATAATAAATCAACGAGTTAACCAAAAATTATGAATAACCCCTCATTGGAAAGACATTTCAGTGAGGAATTTATAATTGAATTAGGCCTAATTTAAGTTTTAATGAAATAATTAAATCTTTAATTACTCCTTAATTATAAATCTAATCAAGATGAAACCTTGAACATTAGAAATTAGCATGTAACCCCACTTGCCAGAAAATGTTCAATCCCAATTGATCTTTGAATTAGAAGTTGTTAATTTTCTAAATCCTTAAGTCAATGTTAATCAAAGATTAGGTTAAGGAAATTAATTAATCTATTAAATTATGTAGTAATTCAAACTAATTTCAATCAAACATTGGAAAACTATTAAGGAACTTCCCTAAATATCCTAAGTCAATTGAAGTGATCAAACTCAATCTTAAGTTAATGAAGTAAAACCTTAGGTTAACAAAATTATTAATTAACTTAAACCTTAAACTTTGAATCAATGAAATTTAATGAAATACTCATCTCTAATGAATTTAAGAATGAATCTAAAACTTAGGTCAATTAAATTAGATCAAAAAATTAACCTAAGTACTTTAGGTTAAGCCTAATCCATGAACAAACTTAAGGTACTAATTCATATTAATGAACTTAAACTTTAAGCTTACAAATCCATGATTTAATAAACTTAAATTAAATTGAATGAAATCAAACTTTAATCTAAACTCTTTAAATTAACATGAAACAAATCAGATGAAAGCCATATAGCTTAATTCAAAATGAAATAAATCAAACAAATTAAATCAAACAAAAAAAATTCAAACAAATAAAATAACTCAAATCAAATCTAAAATTCAAAAGGAAAAGAAACATAAAACCAATCCAAACATAAACAACATCGAAAGGATTAACTAAGAAACTTAAGGATCTTAGTTAGACTTTTGGAAACTTCATTAGAATTAGGATGTTGAATGGAAAGAGCTCATCCAAAATGGAATCATTCCATTCTTCATTCTTGATAACCTATACAACTTTAAAAAATAAAATGGAATAAAAATGAAATTAGTTCTTAAATTATTTGAATTGAAACCGCCAAAGGTAAAATTAAACAAAATCAAATGAATTGAAACTTGAACTTAAAGGATCCTTGCAAAGCCACCATAAACTCCTCTTTTACACACACTAGATCATTTAGGTCATGGACTCTAGATCTAGGTTAGATCATTTTCGATTTTCTTTAATCTTTGTGTTGTACTTCACATGTATGGTGGTGTATTTAGACCGATGCCAGGCTTGTTTGTTAGACTAGATGGGGCATTTTTTCTAGATTTAAACTATTTTTTTGTGTTTAAGGGATCTTTGCAATAAATAAATAAATTGTTGTTTGCGTAAAAATCCTTAACATAGTCCAAAGACATGGCAAGCAACTAATGCTAAGCTCATATGTTTGTGAAATATAAATTGCTTTTGTGTGCTGTGTGTATTTCCAAATGTATGGGTGGTTTAGGATTTCTTCTAAATTTTAAATGTAAATTTTAATTAGGTTGGATCTATGGGGTCTAGGATTAGCGAGTTGACCCAACCAGAGATGGTGTAGTGGTCCTGTGGATCCGATGGATGTCCCTAAGAAGGAGACTTTTGGAAAGAAGACCCATAGATCTAAACTTGTAGTTCTAGGATGGGTTGTAAGGGCAAAACTCAGCTTATTTTTCTTTCTGTACATAGGTCCTACCATCAACCTTTTCTTATATAATTTAATTTTTATTTTGGTGCACAATAGAAACAACATGCTTTTTCTAGGTTTCTTTCTATATGGGCGATGTATGCTCATAGGATAAACTAAATTTTCTACCCAACTAAATCAATTGAAATATAAAAATAAATATAACTCATAATCTTCATATAAAAGCCTAGGCATTAAAGAAAAAGATAAGATATATGTAGCAACCCTTAGCAATGTTTTAACATCATGCAAAAATCATATCATTTCACTCTTGATTAAGGAAGGGCTTCCATCTTTGCTAGAACCCGGCTTGGCCTTTAAGAGCCTATGATGGAAGAACACCTTCTTCTATTCTGATTTGTCCCATAACCTTTTTAATTACATGCATTAGGCATAAATTGCATTATGACCTAATATTGAGTCAAAATTCATAAAACCTGGAAAATATGCATTACTTAGATGCATCCTCATGCCCTACATGATCATATGGATTAGGGAGTGAGTCTAGTTTCATAGATTTTTTTCCTAAAAATGCAACAACCCAACCATCTTGCTTTCATGTGACCTGACTTCTAAATTTAAAATATGCTTAGGTGGTGTTATTGGTAGCCTTCTGCAAGTAAGTCCAAAAGAGTCAATAGTTCCCCTCAGTGAGGAGAATGGCCAATGATTTCTAAGGATAGAACTAGAGCATCTAACAAGTGTTAGAAGTACTTGTAGACTAGGTTCTGAAGCATCCTTTTAGGAATAAGTCTTCAACCTGAGGCATTTCTAAAGTCTTGTGCTGCTAGAATCCGAGCCATAGATTTCTAAGAAAATGATAACTAAAAATGTAAAATTAAATCCCAAATTTGAAGACCAATCATAGGATAGTTGAAATGTCTACTGGGTATTCCAATATCAATAAGCATTCCTGCTCTTTGACATTTGACTCTTGAAAATGACTCTCTCCAATTTGGACCTCTCCTAATTAAATTTCCAAAATTCAATCCTTTGAAAGCTAGCTTAGTAGTTTTTAGAATTAACCATGTATTTCTTTAATCGAGAGTATTCTTAGGAAGAGATCCTTCCTAAGATCTAATTAACTATATAGGCTTGCCTTTATAGAGAATCATGATCCCAGGATAAATTAAACCTTGTTCTACCTTTCCATGTTGTTCAGGAGAAAATACTCTACATGAAAGACCCGAGAGTCTTTTATTGAAATGATTGAATCTCCATGAGCATGTTTATCTGTAGAGATAATATGTTTATTCCTTAATGTTGTATTTGGTTATCTAAATAAAATATTCTTAAACTCTATGTTGTGTCATTTCTTTTCTCTATTCCAGAGAAAACACCAACATAATTTTTGGCATTAGATTTGTTCTCTCTCCATCTTTAAAATAAGGGGTTATTTATATATCGATAGTGTACTAGTGTCCACTTGTCAAGACTTTCTATGGATACCTCCATTTCATTCTTGAGCCTATCCAACATCTTGAATAGAGGTTATAGAACTCTTCTTTGTCACTTAAATGATTTGGTCTGACTAAATCAAATAAAATGAGAAATAAATGAAAACCAAGTAATTTTGTTAAGACCTAAACTTGGTCAAGATGGATTTTAAACCATTCCAATATAAAAAAGAAATGTTAAATTTAAAAAAGTATGAGAAGTACTTCATAATTTGAAAAGCAAATCTCCAAAAAAATAAAGTCTCAAAGTTAAACATATCCTTGATCTTACTTTGGTTTTGTATTAGAGAAAACACCAACATAATTTTTGGCGACTCCATTGGAGATTGGTTCCTCTCTCCATCTTTAGAAATAAGGGGTTATTTTTATATATCGACAGTGTACTAGTGTCACTCACTTGTCAAGACTGTCTTTCTCTGTTGGATACCTCTCCATTTCATTCTTGGTTGAGCCTATCCAACATCTTGAATAGAGGTTATAGAACTCTTTGTTTGTCACAGTTAAATGATTTGGTCCTAGGACTAAATCCTAAAATAAAATGAGAGAAATAAATGAAAACCAAGTAATTTTTGTTAAGACCTAAATCTGGTCAAGATGGATTTTAAACCATTCTAATATAAAAAAGAAATTTTAAATTTAAAAAAGTTTGAGAAGTACTTCATAATTTGAAAAGCAAATCTCCAAAAAAATTAAGTCTCAAAGTTAAACATATCCTTGATCTTACTTTGGTTTTGTATTAGAGCTAAAGGGAATTAGGACAAGGTCCTTGAATGGATACCCTTTGTTTTACTACATTCAAAGATGACAAACACATAAGGATGTAGATTAAAATGAAGGCGTTCCTTCAAATTCTGATAAAATTCAAATGAAAAGGAGGCATAATTTTGCCTATTCCCCTTTACCACCATAATTGAAGTTTGAATTGCATTTTTTTAAAAAAAAAGGATAAAAACAAAAAATCATCCCAAAAAGAGAATGCCTTATTGACCTTAGGCAGAGGTTGATTCAGGAACTAAATGTAAATCTTCTATTCATATAGAAGAAAATTTTACATAAATGTAAATCAGCTTTAATCTAAATTCATTTCCACAAGTCCACTAGAATATTGGAAAATCAATTGTTCAAGCTGATTGGCCAAATCTAAGGAGTGACTTGGAGGTTACCCTCTTTTAGACCTTTTCAAAACCTTAAATTCTTAAGAGCTTAGGAGAGAGTCAAAAGAGGAAGATGAAATGACATAAACAAAAAAAAAAGTGAAAGGATTCACTCTTGCTTCTAATCAATCGAAGGAAAAAGAGGGTAGCGAAAAAGAGAATTTAATTCGATAAAGTTGAAATGAATGAAATTTAAACTAATAAATTTAAATCAACTTCCTTAATGAGAGTTCCCTCTCATTAAATGAAATGAAATTTTGTGAATGGCTTTAATTAATTATGAAAGATAAATCATGAAGAAAAAATAAATGAAGAGTTTAATCCTTCTAATTAAATCATGACCTTAGGATTGGGTCCTAAGGGTGATATTTCCATCTCTCAGAGTAAAAATATGAAACTTTTATCTCTGGTTAGTTGATAGATAAATCACTTAGGATATTGTCAATCCAAATGAATGAAGAAAGCCTTAGTTTTCTCTATTTAGAGACTAAGCATTATATGATTTCAATACAAAGTAAACCTAAGGAGAATCCTTTGCAATGTATTAAGACCGATTTGACATTATCTTAAAGTGAAGTTTGGTGGTCAAAGATTCCATTGCAAGATGAGATTACCTTTAATCTTATATGTTCTATAAAATAATGCAAATCAAACTTGACTTTCTAATAGCATAGCATTTACCCTAGTGGGCCCTCTTTTAAATGATGATCCTTTAAATGAATAGATCATGAGGTCTATTGATCTATTAAGGACAGAGTTAGACCTACCTTCCCTGCATATCAAGAGGGAAATTCTTGAAATCAAATTCAAAATGGTAGAGTTATACAACCTCAAATGACATTAAAAAGAAATGGCAAATAAGTCATCTTCAAAATGTGATGTCGTGCCCATCTTAGAGAAGTTGCTTGCAAAATCAAGCATCATAATGCTCTTAAAAAAAATATGAAATATGAAATAAAATAAAAAAATGAAAAAAGAAATGAAAGTAAAGCAAGGAATTACATAATCATGAAATTTATCGTACTTAATTATAGGCAACATCCTAATGTGGCATTCCACTATGAAAAGGTTCTAGGGTTATCTTCTATGACGAAGATAGACTACTAAGAACTTATTGATATTTTAGTCGATCTGGAAAATTCAAAAGAAGAAAATCTCCAAACCACTTGTTGATCCGGGTGCATTGAACAACATTAATTATAAAGATGAAAGTGAAATTATATAGGCTCAATTCTTATCAAGCTTTGATAAGATGGTGCCATATAAATTCAATCAAATAAAGAAAGTAATTTTTCGCTTCATGAAAATTCAATCTTGAAAACTCAACCTAGAAAAAGAACTTAGTTTCAATCACATTGTTGATTGAAGAAAAAAATTCAAACATGAAAAAGAGCAACATAGGAATTCATGAAACATCTTTATAGGCTCTTGGATGGTCCTATCTAGCCAAAATAAGAAAAAAGAAGGGAATCAAATGGAAGGTAAAAGATGAAAAATAGTAATTATTGAAAGATGTTCATATTCATCCTAAAGTGTTGAGTCTTTAGGAATATCATTTAGCTACTCCTAAATGACCTCACTACATATTTGATTACATTAGAAAATTTTGATTTCAAAAGTGTAAATTTTTTTAGGAAGTCATTATGCCAATCTTAAATGACTCACTCCACTAAATAATTTTGAATTTATAAGTGTAACATTTTTAGAAAGTCATTTTTACCAATTTTAAATGGCTTTACTAGATTTATTGATCCATGAAAAGATGAAAAAGAAATAGAAATATTGGATCATATTATATGATCAATCAAGCAAAGACTTGAATCATATCAAAAAGTCAATCAATATAATGTTGTATTTGGTCAAAAAGTAGTGGAGTTATTTCATAAAGAGTGAAATGTTATGGAAATGAGTTAAATGCATCTATCTTCTTATTGAATCTTATAACTAGGAAAATTACCAAATGTAACCTTTCATAAAGAAATAAAATATTACCAAAAGGAAGAAAGAAAGAAAAGTAAAGGGATGGAAGGACTATATCCAAAGAAAAGGATGAAGTCTAAAATTTCTAAGTAGACATTTTGACTTTAAAATTCTCCACATCAAAATAAAATGATAGGGTTAGAAGTTAAAAATTGTCCCTAGCTAAACAAAAATAATCAGATATCTCATGCTTTGTCATTTTAGCCTTTGTCATGATTGGGTGAGCTCACTTAGTAGGTTAAATAAAAAGATAGTGGATCTTCTTTTTTAAGAGTCTATAATTTTTTAATGTCAAAGGTCCCGTTGAGTATACTTTGATTCCATTACAAATGAAGTGAAAATATCCAATGTAAATGGACCTTTTAACTTCAAACTTCTAAACATCAAAATAAAGTGGTAGGGTTAGAAGTCAAAAATTGTCCCTAGTTGAATAAAAATAATCAGATATATCATACTTTATCATTTTATCCTTTGCCTTGATTGGGTGATTTCAGGTTAAGAAAAAGATAGTGGATCTTTCTTGGTCCATATCCTTTGTATGGCAAAGATTTCATTGAGTATACTCGATTCCATTGCAAGTGGCCTAACCATAACATAAACAAGAAAAAAGTTGGAATTTTCATCTAGTAGGATAAAAAGGCTTAAGTAGTTTGGGTCCTAACTTTCTTCAAAAGGCACCCCAATTGACAAATCAATTTTGTTTTATATGATGCTTGGGAGATTTATAAGAAAATTAATAAAATAAATTGAAATAATCTTGAGATGTATCTAGAAACTTAAGCATGCATTTCCATAAACTAAGTCCCTTGATGATTGTGGTCAAATTCCAAAAGAAAAGAAAATTTTTTGCTAAATTAAAAGCTAGAAAATGATGGATGTACATGAGAAGAAAACATTCATCTTGGTTAGCTAACATCATTATATGACCCACATAGGGTAGAATCTTTACCTTGAAAATGGGTTCATATTACCCATATTTCAGTTTAAAATCAAAAATGGCTTTCATGCATAAGATTATCCTTCTTAAGGATAACTTATCTGAAAATTATCAAATTAAAATAATTCTATAAAAGAAGAATTGAAAGCAAATGATATGACATTCAAAATCCTTACAAGAATGTTCAATTATAGAGTCATATCATTCAATCTCAAAATATTTGGGGCAATTTAGCAAAAAGGGTCATGATCAAGATTTCTTATAATCCCACATTCAATTAGGTTGAGGGTTATATTGAAAATCTTGCTAAAGAAGAAAAAAAATAAAAGAAACATCAATATGACTTGAAGAACAATCTTATTACTACATATAGAGTCTTGAAATTTACTTTTGAAGTAATTTCAAAGATCTTAGGTTAACAAAATTATTAATT
Source organism: Cymbidium sinense (assembly GCA_021442155.1). Lineage (NCBI taxonomy): Eukaryota > Viridiplantae > Streptophyta > Magnoliopsida > Asparagales > Orchidaceae > Cymbidium > Cymbidium sinense. Next base: position 103,951 of record JAKCPB010000659.1, read on the forward strand.
AACTTAAACCTTAAACTTTAAATCAATGAAATTTAATGAAAACACTCATCTCTAATGAATTTAAGAATGAATCTAAAACTTAGGTCAATTAAATCGATCAAATAATTAACCAAGTACTTTAGGTTGCTAATCCATGAACAAACTTAAGGTACTAATTCATATTAATGAACTTAAACTTTAATCCTACAAATCCATGATTTAATAAACTTAAATTAAATTGAATGAAATCAAACTTTAATCTAAACTCTTTAAATTAACATGAACCAAATCAAATGAAACCCATATAACTTAATTCAAAATGAAACAAATCAAACAAATTAAATCCAACAAAGCAATTCAATCAAATGAAATAACTCAAATCAAATATAAAATTCAAAAGGAAAAGAAACATAAAACCAATCCAAACATAAACAACATCAAAAGGATTAATTAAGAAACTTTAGGATCTTAGTTAAACTTTTGGAAACTTCATTAGGAATTAGGATGTTGAATGGAAAGAGCTCCATCCAAAAATGGAATCATTCCATTCTTCATTCTTGAAATCCTATACAACTTTAACAAAATAAAATGGAATAAAAATGAAATTAGATCATTAAATTATTTGAATTGAAATCACCTAAAGGTAAAAATTAAACAAAATCAAACATTGAATTGAAACTTGAACTTAAAGGAGCCTAGCAAAGCCTTACCATACAAACTCCTTTTTAACACACACTAGATCATTTAGGCCACAGACTCTAGATCTAGGTTAGATTGTTTTGTGATTTTCTTTAATCTTCTGTGTTGAACTTCACATGTTTGTGTGGTGTATTTCTTTAGACTGGATTCCTAGGCTTGTTTGTTCGTTAGACTGGATGTTAGGGCATTCTTTCTAGATTTAACACTATTTTTTGCAAGGGGCTATGTTAGAGGGATCGCTATAATAAATAAATCATATAATTGTTTGCGGTGCTAAAATCCTTTAACATAGTCCATAAGGCAGTGGCGGCAAGCAACTAATGTTAAGCCCTTATGTTTGTGAAATATAAACGCATGTATCCTAACATATTTTTGGTGGATTTTTTTTGAATTTTAAATGTAAATTTAAGCATTAGATCTATTGTGAATGTGAGTGACTCAACTAGGAGATGGTGTAGTGGTCCCCTATGGGGCCCAATGGATGTCCGTGAAGAAGGAGACTTTCCTGGAAATAAGACCCACAGATCTAAACTTGTCATTCTAGGTTGGGTTGTATAAAGAACTCAACATTTTTTTCTTTCTGGTACAGGTACCCACGATCATTATTATTATAATTTAATTTATCTTGCTTTATTTTGGGTGTGCAATAGAAACAACATGCTTTTTTTTTCTTTTCTTATGCTATGTTTGTTATGATGTATGCCTGAACGTAGGCTCATAGGATAAACTAAATTTTCTACCCAACTCAATCAAAACATAAAATAAATGCAATTCATAATCTTCATATAAAAGCCTGCATTAAAGCAAGATAAAATCAGAGCAACCCCTTAGCTAACATCATGCATAAATTATATTATTTCACTCTTGATTAAGGAAGGGCTTCCATCTTTGCTAGAGAACTTGGCCTTGCCCTTTGAAAGCCTATGATGGAAGAACACCTTCTTCTATTCTATTTTGGCCCATAACCTTTTTCTAATTGCATGCATTAGGCATAAATTCCATTCTTATGACCTAAATGAATCTTGAGTCAAAATTCATAAAACCTGGAAAATATGCATTAGTTAGATGCATCCTCATGCCCTACATGATCTTAGGGATTAGGGAGTGAGTCTAGTTACATAGATTTCTTTCCTAAAAATGCAACAACCCAGCCATCTTACATTCATGTGACATGACTTCATAAATTTAAAATATGCTTAGGTGGTGTTAGTAGGTATCCTTCTCTAGGCAGGTTGTAAGTCCAAAAGAGTCAAGAATAGGCTAGTTCCCTCAGGTGAGAAGAATGGCCAATGATTTCCAAGGATATAACAAAAATAAAAAATAAACTTAAGTAAAAATATAAAATAAACTAAACTAAAATAAATAAAAAATAATTTAAATGTACTAAATAAACTTAATCCTAGTGATTTACTAAATTTTCATTTTTTTTTTAAAAAAATACCTTGAACCCTAAATCCTAAACACTAAACCCAAAACCCTAAACCCTAAACCTACAACCCTAAACCTACAACACTAAACCCTAAACCCTAAACCTTAACCCTAAATCCTAAATACTAAAAGCATAAACCCTAAAACCCTAAACCCTAAACCCTAAACCCTAAACAATGAACCCTAACCCTAAACCCTATGCCTTAAACCCCAAACACTAAAGTTAAACCTAAAGTAACTAAATAAATTAAATATAAACCTAAAGCCTAAAACCTAATAAACCTAAACCTAAACCTAAACCCTAAGCATGGGCAGAAACATCACCGTAACTAGGCTTAGTCTAGATTTGGCTGGTGGATATGGAGGTGGTAGTCGGAGCAGTGGTGGTTATGGAGAGGAGCTGGAAGTTACAGTGGTTATGATGGAGAGAGAGATGGGATATTATGGTGGATTTTGTTACGAGATGCCGGTGATTATGATGGGAAGGAAAAGGCAGAATCCAATCTCATGCTTATGGAACTGTCTTTTACAGAGAGATTTTTTTATCTAGGGTTTTGATTTGCTCTATGCGTGCTCATTTTTTATCTATGTTGCTACTTGTTTCTTAGAAAACTTGGTGTGTTACTTGGTTGATGAAATAAAAAAGAGGAAATGTTGAATCAAAATTTATTATATGTTAAAAAAACCAAAATCCTACACCCTAAACCCTAAACCCTATAAACCCTAAACTCTAAACCCTAAACCTTAAACTCTAAAACCCTAAACCCTATACCATAAACCCTAAACCCCAAACCCTAAACCATAAACCCTAAACCCTATACCTTAAACCCTAACCCTAACCCTAAACCCAAAACCTAAAACCCTAAACCATAAAACCAAAAACCCTAATCTAAATTAACTCATTAAACCTAAACCCTAAAAAATCTAAACTCTAAAGCTCTAAACCTAAAGTCTAAACCTAAACAACCTTAAACCCCAGCTAACCTAAACCTAAACTAAACTAAATTAAACCCTAAAAACCCTAAACCCTAAAGCCTAAACATTAAACACTAAACCCTAAATGTTAACCCTAACCATAACCTTATCCCCAACCCTAACCCTTACCCTAACCCCTAACCCTAACCCCACCTAAAACCCTCTCCTCCCTCAGCACTCTCTTCTCTCTGTGATTTTGCATCCCTCTTGGTGTAACTCGTCTGAAATCTATACTTTTACTTTTGACTTAATTTAAAGGCTTGAATGCATCTGTCCGATTATGTGATGCTTCATCCTTAATCATAGCTATGGTGAGTTCAATTCATATGGCTGCACCTCAAATTTTGGATGCTTTGGTTAAGACATCGAACATTTTTGGGATCGATGGCCCAAATGCTTCAAATTTTACTAAATCATTTAAGGAAGCACTTTCTAGTAAGGCTTGTCACCTTGTTGAGTTGGTTAATCTCATTTTGACTTCTTTTTATGGTTTGCCAATCATAATGTGCTCTGATGTGGATGTTGAATTGTTGGTGAATCCATTTGAATTCTCTCTTGTTAGAAAATTTGCTTTATGTTGTCTGAATTTGGATAAAATTTGCACCATTTTTCATAAGCTTACTGCCTTCTCGATTGGTCTTATTGACCTCGACATATTCTGATTCAACTTTCTAATGATTTAGATTTTTTACGTATTTTTGTGCATCACTCTTACTTCATCTTTAATTTTCAAATGCACTTATTTAAGTGGTCACCCCTTTTTGACATTAAGGAGGAATCGCTTATTATTCTTGTGTGGTTATCTCTTCCTAATTTTCCCATTCATTTTGTTACACATCATGTGCTTTTTGTAGTTGGGGTTCTTTTTGGTTGGCCTTTGCAACTCGACCAAGCGACCGCTGAGCAATCTCTCCCTTTTGTGGCTCAGATCCTAGTGGAATTAGACATAACTAAAAAAATACCCTAAGGAAGTTTGGATTGGCTCTAAAAAATACTGGTATTCATAAAAGGTTGAATTGAAGAATCTTCTGGTTTTTTGTTCTAACTGTAAAATTCATGGCCATGAAAATTCTTATTGCTTTATTCTCCATCCTCATTTAAAAAATAGAAATCCTCCCAAATAAAATCTTATTCTAGTCATAAGCTGATCCCTACATATGTTCAAAAATTAACTTCATATCCTAAGAATGGAATGAAGGCTACTATTGAGGTTGATTCCTTGAATATCATCATTCTGTTGAACCGCTTTGGATCCCATCTATGGCTTTGGATAATTTTTAGAATGGGAAAGGTGATTTACGTCTTACTTCTTCTTTAAATTTCAAAACTTTCTAATGCAGAGAATAATATATTTTCAAGGTTATTGGATGATGATTCTATTTCCTTTGATTCTATCCCTACTTCTATGATGACTTTGATCGATGAAAATTAAGTTTTCAATGAGGATTTAAATGATGTCGAGTAGGCTAAAAATATTTCTGATCTGGATTTAACTGTTTATGCTTTTAATGGTTCTAAATCATCACTGTCTCTCATTTCTAATCTTGATACTCATGTTAATCCTACTTTTCAACTTAATTTGGATTTGGAAGAATGTGAACTCCCCTATAAACACTTGAAAAAGTCTCCTAAATTGGTGACCAATGCTACTAAATCTTACTGATGGAAATTTTTTCAAACTTATCATGCCAAAAAAGAAAAAAAAAGTGTTAAAATTACCTCACAAACTATCAAAAACACTAAATCATACCACTCACTCTCTCTTTATTATTATCCTTTCTTCTTTTTTTCATTATAATTTTCTTATGATTAGAGGGATTGGTACCCCTATATAATCGATTAGAAATCTTTGTTGCATTCATAATATTTCTTTACTCATTGTTTTGGAACCTTATATTCATGCTAATAAAATTAATCATGTTGCTAGAATGATCGGCTACAACAAATTTTACTCAATGTTAGTAATAAGATATGGTGGTTCTGGAATAATTTCATTGAGGTTTTTATTATTGATGACTTTCAACAAGTTGTTAATGCTCAAATATCTTAGGGTGACTATTGTGTTTTGGGCTCTTTTGTTTATGCTTTTGTTATAGATCCGTCAATCTCCTTTGGGATAATTTGAGAAATTTTTCTACCTCGGTCAACAAACCTTGATTTGTGGGTGGTGATTTCAACACTATTTTATTTTCTTTGAAAATAGAGTGGTGGTTGCTCTTCCAATATTCACTCTATGGAAGAATTTTCTAATATGGTCTTTGATTGTAATTTAGTTGATATTGGATTTAAGGGTTCTAATTACACTTGGAAAAACTCTAAACTTTGGCAAAGGTTGGACAGGATTCTTTTTAATACTCATTGGATTACTCAATGGCCTATTAGTTATGTTGATCATTTAAGCAAAACCTTGTCTAATCATGCTCCTCTTTTAGTTTCTATTAAACATAATTCTAATTAATTAAAAAACTCCTCTCCTTTTAGATTTCAGAATGTATGGATTCAGTATATTAATTTCCTTGATGTTGCAGCTAAGAATTTGAAAGCCCCTTTACATCCTAATAATTAGATTATGGGGATGAATAGACTTTGGTTTAAAGTTAAAAGACTTAAACAAAATTTGGGTTGGTGGAACAAGCATTATTTTAAAAACCTTTTTGCTAATATTAAAGACATGGAAAATTTTGTTTATGATCTTGAAGTCTCTGTTATGTTTAATCCTTCTAAGCTTACATAATTGACTAAATTAAAAGATAAACTTATCAATTTTTAAAATATGGAAGAGACTTACTGGCACCAAAAAGCTGCTAGTAAAGATATTATGGATGGTGATAGGAATACTAGCTATTTCCATGCTTTGGTTAACAAAAAGAGAGCTTTGAATAATATTCAAAAAATTAAAAATGACTATGAAGATTGGATTATGGAGAAAAATGAGATTAAGGATTCAATTATTAATTACTTTATAAATATGCTTAATAAGAATTGCTCTTATGAAGCTATTTCCAAATCGCACCTGATTCTTTCCATTATTAATAATGATGATAATGATTTTCTTACCATTATGCCTAATGAAGATGAATTTTTTAAAGTTCTAAATAGCATGAACATTGATTCTATTGCTAGTTCAGAAGGTTTCACTACTCAATGTTTTTAGAAATGTTGGTTTATCATTAAAAATGATTTGATTGAGGTTGTTTAATATTTTTAATGGTAATCCATTTCCCAGACATTTTTCTATTATTTTTATTTTTCTCATACCAAAAAAATATAACCTAGATTATTGGGGTGGTTTTAGACTGATTATTCTTTGCACCTTCTTCAATAAGCTGAATTCTAAAATCCTTACCAACTGACTTAGTCCTTTACTTAATAAAATTATCTCCCTCAACAACTAGTTTTGTTAGAGGTTAATCTATTTCGACAATATTTTACTTGCTAAGAAGTAATTCATGATCTTGATGCCAAGACTAGGGGGCAACATTTTTTTCAAATTAGATATTACCAAATCCCTTGATAACATCTCTTGGGACTTCCTTTTCTAGATTTTGAATTTATTTGGGTTTTCTAAAAATTTTATTTTTCTTATCAAAAATTGTATCAATAATGCCTAGTTTTTTATTTTTCTTAATGGGGAAGCCCTAGATTTCTTTCCCTCTTCCCATGGCTTATGACAAGGGGATCCCTTATCTCTAGCTTTATTTATTAATATTATTGAGTACTTATCTAGGAGCATCAATGATTTATTCTTAAATAATCATAGTATGTACTATAACTCTTGGTAGTCTCATTTCCATCTAAGTTTTAATCATTTTATTATTTTTTGCAATGCTTCTATTCATCACATCTAGCATCTTAAGAATTTTTTAAATAAATTTAGTACAAAAAGTGGCCTTTCAATCAATGATAATAAAAGCTATTTTATCACTTACTAAAATCAATCAAATCCTTCATGTCACTAATTTTTAACATCAACAATTACCTCTTAAGTACTTGGGTGCTCTGCTCTTTAAAGGCCCAAAATGTTCCCATCTCTTTGACGAGTTAATTCAAAACATTTAAAATAAAATATCTGTTTGGAAATTCCATTTACTATCCTTTGGTGGTAGGCTCACTATCCCTAAAAACACTCTCAACTCTATGCTTCTTTATTTGATTCAGACTATTATTCCAACTAATGCTACACTTATTAGAATTGATCATTTGATTAACAAATTTTTTTGGGGCTCCAATAATTCTACTAAAAGAATGTATTGAACATCTTGGAATAGATGTTGTGGTTCTTTGGGTAAAGGTGCTCTTGGTTGCAAACCTATTTATGAAGCTATCATTGCATTTTCTCATATACTCTGGTGGAATTTTAGAAAGAATGATAGCCTTTGGGTTAATTTTATGATGAAAAAATATTATCATTGTAAAAACCCTCTTAACTATGCTTAAAAAGTTGGTGACTCTCTGGTTTGGAGAAGGCTTTGTTCCATTAATTGGGTTGCTGAATCATTAATATCTTGGGGTATCTAGTCCAATTTTTATTTTTCTAGCAAGACAATTGGATGGGCATCAGTTCTATTGACACCCATTTATCTATCCACTTTACTACTGCTATCAAAATTAATTATTTTTGGCTTAATAACAATTGGAATGAAAAAAAACTTGAGAACTATATCCCTATTTCTCTTATTGAAAACTTTAGAAATATTCCCATTTCTTCTAACAAACCTGACAAAATTCTTTTTTAAACTTTCTCATAATGGTGATTTTATTCTTAAAGAGATTTGGAACTTAATTAAACATCACCCTTCTAATGTTTTTATTAAACTTTGGAACATTATCATTCCCATTTCCAATTTGGTTTTAGCTTGGAGGATTTTGAATAACTATATTCTGGACTCTTTCAGACTGGTTTATTTACCATCAAAGTGTTATTGTTGCTTTCATATTGAAAATGTATATCATGTTTTTGTCAATGGAGCTGTTGCTTCTAAATTATGGTTTTGGTATGATGATTTATTTAATCCAAATATTTTCATGGTTCTCTTTCTTTATATTGACTTTTGGAAGCCTATTTCAAAAACACTAAGAAAAGTCATATAAAAGTTTCAAATGCTATAAACATTATCTTGTTCATTTGGATGGATAGAAATGATGCTAAATATCATGGTATTCCTATAAACCATAAAAGGATCCTGGCTAGAGCTAAAGAAAAAAATTCATGCTCATTTTAATGCCAATCTTATTAGTAACATTTTTTTAGAGGTTACAAATTTGCAAAAAATTGGTATCATTTTGCTGATCTGGACTCTCATAAAGGTGCTAGGATTATCCATTGGATCAAACCTAAAGACAATGTGAAAAAAGTTAATGTTGATGGTTCTATTGCTTCCAATAAATATGGTTGTGGTGGTATCCTTAGGGATTCTAAAGGTACAATCATTTGTGCTTTTGCTTATCCTCTCAAAGCCTATTTTGTTCTCTTTGCTGAGCTTATGGCTATTAATAAAGCAATTGAAATTTGTTTGAATAAAGGTTTCCTCAACATCCGATTGAAGTTGATGCTCTCTTGCTTCTGACATCCTTAATTCCAATAAAATGGGAATTCAATTATTTTATCTTCTTAATCATACTAAAATTCTACTTTCTCATGTTTGTTTTAAAATTTCCCACATCCTTCATGAAGGTAATTTGCTGATTATTTAGCAAATTTGGTGCCAACTTAACTAATTTCACTTTATTTGACAACTAAACGTTGCCTAAATTATTAAGATGTTTAGTTAATTTGGATAACATTGGATTGCCTTATCTCATATTATAATTTTTTAGCTTGGTTTTATTATTGGTTTTTCATGATCCCTTGTTTTTGTTTTTCCCTCTTTAAACCATCTTTGGGTTGTGGCGATCTACTAATTTTCCCTCTTTGGATCTATGTTTTTCAACTCTTGCTTCTTATTTTGGCCTGGTTGTTATTTGGCTTTGGTTGCTGGTGGTTGGGTTGGGTGCCTTTATTATTACTTTTTGTTGGTTGGCTATTTTCACTTGGGTTGTATCTTTCTGTCGCTAGCTTTCTTACCCTAATGGATTGGATTTTCTTTTGCCTTGATTGGCTTTAGTGATTGTTATTTGTCTCTACCCTTTCCTAGGCTGTCTTAGATGGTTTTAGCTTGATGACTATTGTTTGTCTTTGTTCTGATGTTTTTGGGTTGAATAACTTGGATCTTCTACTATTGAGGTGGTTTGCTAGGAGGATTTGTTGGATGGCTTGTTTGGTTGGTTGTTTTGGCTGGCTAGACTGGTTGGAGGGGTGGCTGCTTTGACAGGTTTTTTTTGCTCCTTTGTTGACTATTCTGGGAACCTGTTGGTTGTCTTTCAGTGTTTTTTTTCTACTAGTTTCCTCCTGCTTGATTTCTTTTCTCTGGGCTATAGCAACACCCCATTTTCTTGTTAGGTGCCCCCCTCCTTTTGCTGTTAACCTAGGTTATTTTGTTATTGGCTCCATTTTTATTTTGTTGAGGGAGGATATGAGCATTTGTGGTTTTCCTTTTTGCTCTTTTTTGTCTCTGTTTAGTGTTGTTACCCATATCATGAAACTTGATTTTGTTATTCTTTTGGGGTTATTGGTTGTGCTCCTTTTTTTTTTGCTACTATCCTCATGGGTTGTTTTGTTTATTATCTTATTAAGCTTTCTTGGTTGTTGGTGGTTAGTTGGTGATCTTCTGTTTGGAGGGTTTTATAGGCTTGCTGGAGGACCATCTTTGGATAATGTGCTACACGAGGTATGCTAGCAATGATGTCCTTGATGTTTCCCACTCTTTCTTCTTTTGGCTCATACCTCTATATGTAATTGTAACCCTTCTCCCGAAGTTTGATGCTTACATATAGTGTTACTCGAGATAACAATTAAGCTGAGCCTTTTCTTTACTTTACTCCTTTTATCTGCTTTTACTTCTTATGCTTGATTAATTGTACTCAACCTTTCAAAAGTATGTTTTTCTTTACGTTAGACACTCTTGCATGTGGATCTTGCATCGAAGGACCATATGAAGTCGCTATATAGATTTTCACCACTTGATCATTTTGTTCTTTTGCTTTCTTTCCTAATATTGTAATAATTAGGGGTTTATCTCTAGGACTTATTGTAGCTCTTTGAGCATTAGCTTAGAGATTTACCCCTCTATTTGTACCTTTCTTTGTGGCAATAAAATTTTCTAATTTTCCAAAAAAAAACCTAAATAAAACCTAAACCATGAACCCTAAACCCTAAAACCCTAAACCCTAAACTAAACTATAAACCCAAACCTAAACCTAAACAAACTAAACTCCTAAACTAAACTAACTAACCCTAACCAAACCCTAAAACTAAACCTAAACTAAAAACACTAACCCTAAACCAACTAAACTCTAAACCCCAAACTAAACCTAAAACCCTAAACGCTAAACCCAAAACCCAAAACCCAAACCCTAAACCTAAATGCTAAACCCTAAAACCTAATAAACCTAATAAAAAACCTAAAAGTAAAATAAAAAAAAACCTAAACCTAAATAAAATAAAATAAAACCTAAACTAAACCCAAAAAAATAAAAAAAAAAAATTAAAAAAGTAAATAAAATAAATAAAACCTAAACTAAACTAAACTATAATAAACCAAAGAAAAAAAACCTAAATAAAAAATAAAAACTAAATGCAAAATAAAAAATGAAATAAACATATAAAAATAAAATAAAACTAAATAAAAAAACCTAAACCTAAAAAAATAAACCTAAAGATAAAAAAAAATAAAACCTAAACCCTAAACTAAACTTAAACCAAAAAATAAAAATAAACTAAACAAATATAAAACCTAAACTAAAATAAATAAATAAACCTAAACATAAACCTAAACTTAAAAATAAAATAAACTAAAAAATAAACCTAAACCTAAAATAAAAAATAAAACCTAAAATAAACCTAAATAAAACCTAAACCTAAACCTAAACAAATAAAATAAAACCTAAACCTAATCCTAAAAAAAATCTTAAACCTAAACCTAAAAGATAAACTAAAATAAAAACCTAAACTAAAATAAATATACCTAAAATAAATAAACTACAATAAATAAAATAATAATAAAAATAAAAAATAAAGTAAACTAAAACAAATAAAAAATAAACTAAATATACTGAATAAACCTAAACCTAATGGTTACTTAATTTTGTTTTAAACAAAACCTTAAACCCTAAATTCTAAACCCTAAGCCCTAAACCCTAAACCTACAACCTAAACCTACAACCTTAAAACTGAAACCCTTTATTTTTATAGTAAAACTAAAAAAATAACCTAAATAAAAATAAAAATAAACTAAAATAAATAAATAAACTAAATATACTAAATAAACCTAAACCTACCGATTTAATTTAAAAATAAAATAAAAACCTTAAACCCTAAATCCCTAAACCCTAAACCCTAAACCTAAAACCTAAACCCTAAACTTAAACTAACTAAACCTAAACAAACAAAACCTAAAACCAAAAGCTAAACCTAAATCAAACCTAAACTCAAACCTAAGCTCTAAAACAACACTAAATCATAAACCCTAAAAAATAAACAACTCCTAACCTAAACTTAAATCCTAAATCCTAAAACCATAAACACTAAACTAATATATAAAAATTAACTAACCTAAACCCAAACCTAAACTCAACCCTAAACCCTAAACCTAAAACCTAAACCTAAACCTAAACCCTAAAGCTAAAAACTCTAAACCTAAACCCTAAACCCTAAACCTAAAACTTTACCTAAACCCTAAACCTAAACCCTAAACCTAAACAAAACCTAAAACTAATTTTAAATAAATATAAAACCTAAAAACCTAAACTAAACTAAATAAAATAAAATAAAATAAATAAAAAATAAAAAAATAAAATAAAACCTAAACTAAAAATTAAATAATAAAATAAAAACCTAAATAAAATAAAACCCAAATGAAAATAAAAAATAAAAAAAAACCTAAACCTAAATAAAAAAATAAAAAACCTAAACCATAAACTAAAAATAAGCTAAACCTAAAATAAACAAAATAAAATAAACCTAAACCTAACTAAAATAAATTAAACTAAAATAAATAAAAAAAACCTAAAACTAAACTAAACCCTAAACTAAATAAAATAAAATAAACTAAAAATAAACCTAAACATAAATGAATAAATAAAACCTAAAAATAAATTTAAAATAAAAACCTAAAACCTAAACATACAAAGATAAAATAAAAACTTAAACCTAAACCTAAAAATAAAAAATAAAACCTAAACCTAAAAAAAAAAGATTAAACTAAAGTAAAAAAATAAACCTAGACTTAAACCTAAACCTAAAAAGTAAACTGAAATGAAAAACCTAAACTAAAATAACGAAACCTATATTAAATAAACTAAATTAAATAAAAATCTAAAATAAACCTAAATAAAAATAAAAAATATAATAAATTAAAATAAATAAAAAATAAACTAAATAAACTAAACAAACCTAAACATGATGGTTTATTTAAAAAAATACCTAAACCTAAACCCTAAATTCTAAACCTAAACCCCAAAACTCTAAACCTTAAAACTAACCTAAATAAAACCCTAAACTACAACTAAACTAACCACAAACTAAACCTAAACCCTAAACTAAACCATAAACCTAACCCCTAACCTAACCTAAACCTAAACCTTAAATCCTAAAAATCTTAAACCCTAAACCTAAAACCCTAATCCCTAAACCCTAAACCTAAACCTAACTCTAAACTCTAAACCCTATAAACCTTAAACCCTAAACCCTAAGCTAAACCTAAAAAACTTAACTAAATAACAAAAGTAAACTAAACCATAAACTTAATAAACCAAAACCTAAACTTAAACCTAGAATAAGTGTAACCTTGATGGAAGGAACATCCAATCATTTAGTCTAGATCTAAAGTGATGTGAGAGGCGGGTTATCCCCTGGGAGGGATCTAGAGGTGATCTGAATAAGGAGGTGGTGGGCATGTGGTTATGGAGGGGAGGAGCGAGGTTACAAGTGGTGGGGAGGGAGAAATCGAGGATGATGGATCTCACTACTCAAGAGGATGGTGGTTGATGGGAACTGGAGAAATTGAAGAACGATCCGATAAGTGCGAAAGACTCTACAGTAATATCTATGGATTTTGATTTTCTATGTGCTCATTTTTTATCTATGTCGCCATCTCTTAGAAAACTTGGTGTTACTTGGATGAAATTTAAATGAAGAAATATTGAATCAATTTGTTCTCTGAACTAAAACCAAAACCCTAAACTAAAACCAACCTAAACCAAAACCTAAACCTAAAACCCAAACCCTAAACACTAAACCCTAAACCCTAAACTAAACACTAAAATAAAAAATAAAAAAATAAAATAAAACCTAACCCTAAACCCTAAATAAAACCTAAACCTAAAATATACAACCTAAACCCTAAACCCTAAACCCTAAACCTTAAACCTTAAAAACTTAAAACCTAAAGCCAAACTAAATAAAACAAAAAATAAATAAACCTAAACCTAAATAAAATAAATAAATAAAATAAAATAAAATAACTAAACTAAAACCTAAACCTAACCTAAACTTACAAATAAAATAAATAAAAATAAAAACTAAACTAAAATAAAATAAATAAAAACATAAACTAAACTAAAAAAAGAAAATAAACCTAAAAATAAAAAACCTAAATAAAATAAAAACTAAGAAAAAATTATAAATAAAATAAAATAAATACTAAATAGAAACCTAAACCTAAAAAATAAAACCAAAAAAATAAATAAAAAATAAAACCTAAACCTAAACTAAATAAAATAAAAATAAATAAAAACCTAAACTTAAACTTAAAATAAACTAAACCTAAACTAAAACAAAAATTAAAATAAAAAATAAACAAAAAAAATAAACCTAAACCTAAATGAAAAATAAAAAAAAATAAACCAAAAATAAAACCTAAAAAACTAAAAAAGTAAAATAAAACCAAACCTAAACCTAAAAAAAACTAAACCTAAAATAAATAAAATAAAACTAAACTAAAAAATAAATAAACCTAAACCTAAACCCAAAAAAAAATATACTAAAATAAAAAACTAAACTAAAATAAATAAACCTAATAAACTAAAATATATAAAAAATAAACCAAATAAACTAAAACCTAAACTACTAGTTTACTTAATTTAAAATAAATAAACTAAACCTAAACCTAAACCTAAAACCTAAACCATAAACCCTAAACCCTAACAAAAATAATAATAAATAACCCTTAACACTAAACCCTAAAACTAACCCCTAAACCCAAACCTATAAACCCTAAACTTAAACACTAAAACAAAACCTAAATCCAAAAAACCCAAACCCTAAACCCAAACCCTAAACCTAAACTAAACCTAAACCTAAACTAAACACTAAAGCTAAACTAAAAAAACCCTAAACCTATATAAACACTAAATCCTAAACCCTAACCCTAAACCCTAAACCCTAAAACCCTAAATCCTAAACCCAAAACCCTAAACCCTAAAAGCCTAAAAAACTAAACCTAAAAAATAAAATAAAATAAAGTTCAACTAAAAAATAAACCAAAACCTGAACCTAAATCTCAAAAAATAAACTAAGATAAAAACCTAAAATAAAAGAAATAAACCTAATATAAATAAACTAAACTAAATAAAAAAACAAACCTAAATAAAAATACAAAATAAACTAAATTAAAAAAAAACTAAGTAAACTAAATATACCTAAACCTACAAGTTTACATAATTAAAAAAAATACTAAACCCTAAATCTAAAACCCTAAACCCTAAACCCTAAAAATAAAAAGAAAATAAAATAAAATAAAACATGACCCTAAACTATAAACCATAAAACTAATCCTAAACCCTAAACCCTAAACTTAGAACACTAAACCTACAACCCTAAACACTAAACCATAAACCCTAAAAATTGCTAAACCCTAAACCCTAATCCTTAACCTTAAACTATAAACCTTAAATTCATAAACCCTAAACCCCAATGCCCAAACCCTAAACATTAAACCCTAACCCTAAACTTAAACTAAAGTAATTAAATGAATTAAAAATATACCTAAACCCTAAAACCTACTAAACCTAAACAAAAACCTAAACCCTAAGAATGGGTAGAACCTTGATGGCAGAACATCAACCCAACGTGCTAAATCCAAGTTTGTGGAGGAAGGCGAGCAGTTATCACAAGCATCCGAGGTGTTGGTGGATCTGAGGTGGTGGAAAGGTGGTTATAAAGGTGGGAGGAACTAAATAGTCATGGTGGTGAGAGGAGCAAGGGGAATATGATGGTGTATCCCGCTACTCGAGAGGTCGGGGAGGTATTGATGAGAATTGGAGGAAATTGAAGAACAGTTGATACGATCTGCTGCTTATGGAACTTTGTCTTTATAGTAGAGATGGTTCTAGTTATTTAGGGTTTTTGATTTGTTATATATGCTCATTTTTATCTATGTTGCAGGTCTTGGAAAACTTGATGTGTACTTGGATGATGAAATTCAAAAGAAGAAATGTTGAATCAAAATTTATTCTTTGTCAAAAAAAAAACCAAAAACCCTTAACCCTAAACTAAAACCTGAACCTTAAACCTCAAACATAAACCCTAAACCCTAAATCCTAAACCCTAAACTTTAAAAATTTTTAAAAAAATAAAAATAAAAAATCCTAACCCTAAACCATAAACTTACAACACTAAACTTACAACCCTAAACACTAAACCCTAAACCCTAAACCCTATACCCTAAGAAACCCTAAACCCTAAACACTAAACCCCAAACCCTAAACCCTAAACCATTAACCCTAAAACCCTAAACCCTAAATCCCAAATTCTAAACCCTAAACCCTAACCCTAAACCCTAAACACTAAACCCCAAACCCTAAGCCTAAGCCTAAATTAACTAAATAAATTAAAAAATAAATCTAAACCTTAAAATTAAACAAACCTAAACATAAACCTAAGCCCTAAGAATGGGCAGAACTTTGATGGCGGGAACATCACGTCAACCGTGCTCATAGATCAAGGATGAAAGGAGGAGGTGGTATCGCATGGGTGGTGGGGATCTGAGGAATCGATGGTGAAAGGGTGGTGTGTAGGCGAGGAGGAGATGAAGGTTACATGGCCAAGGGAGAGATGGGATATGATGGTGGATCCCGCTACTCGAGAGGCCGGTGGTCGATGGAACCGATGAAATTGAAGATCACGATCCATCTACTTATGAACTGTCTTTGTAGAGAGTTCTAGTTATCTTAGCTTTTGATTTTCTACGTGCTCATTTTTATCTATGTCATCGCTTGTGTCTTAAAAACTTGGTGTTACTTGGTTGAATCAAATAGAAGAAATAATATAAATTTATGCTCAAGAAAACCTAAACCTGACCCCACCAAAACCTAAACCTAAACCTAAAAAACCCAAACCCAAACCCTAAACCCTATACCTAAACCCTAAACCTAAAAAAAATAAAAAATAAAATAATAAAACCTAACTCTAACCATAAACATAAACCCTAAGCCTTAAACCCTAAAACCTAAAAACCCAAAAAACTCTTAACCATAAAACTTAAAAACCTAAAAACCTAAACCTAAACTAAATAAAACCTAAAAATAAAATAAATAGAAAAATTAAACCTAAGTAAAATAAAAAGACAAAATAAAATAAAAACCTAAACTAAACCCTAAACCTAAACCTAAAAAAAATAATATAAAAAATAAAAACTAAACTAAAATACAATAAATAAAAACACAAACTAATTAAAAAAATAAAATAAACCTAAAAAATAAAAAAACCTAATAAAACTAAACGAGAAACCAAATTAAAACCTAAATAAAAAAAAAAATTATAAACTAAATAGATAAAACCTAAAAAATAAACCTAAAATAAAACCTAAAAAATAAATAAAAAATAAAACTTAAACCTTAAACAAAACTAAAAACCTAAATAAAATAAATAAAATAAAATAAACTTAAATTGAATAAAAATAAAATAAACCCTAAACTAAATAAAATAAACTAAAAATACACCTAAACTAAAAAATAAAACCTAAATATAAACCTAAAATAAAAACCGACAGCCTAAACCAAATAAAAATAAAAATAATAAAAAACTAAGCCTAAACCTAAAAATAAAATAAAAAACTTAAACCTAAAAAATAAAATAAAAATTAAAATAAACTAAGAAATAAACATAAACCTAAACCTAAACCTAAAAAATTAACTAAAATAAAAATCCAAATCTAAAATAAATAAACCAAAAATAAATAAAATAAACTAAAATAAATAAAAAATAAACTAAGCAAACTAAAAAAACCTAGATCTACTAGTTTACTTAATTTAAAAATAAACATAAACTAAATTAACCAAATAAAACTAACCTAAATAAACCCCAAACACTAGAAATAAAATAAAAAAATCCTTAACCCTAAACTTTAAACCTAAACCTAAACCTACAAGTTTACATAATTTAAAAAAAAAAACACTAAACCCTAAATCTAAAATCCTAAACCAAACCTAAAATAAAAATAAAAAACCATAACCTAAATCAAAACCTAAAACTAATCCTAAACCCTAAACCCTAAACTCACACTAAACCTAAAACCCTAAACATTAAATCAGAACTAAAATCCTAAACCCTAAACCCTAATCCCTAACCTTAAACCAATATAAATCCTAAACCCTAAACCCTAAACCCCAATGCCCAAACCCTAAACATTAAACCCCAAACCATAAACTTAAACCTAAGTAATTAAATGAATTAAAAAATAAACCTAAACATAAACCTAAACCCTAAGAATGGGCGAAACCATGAAACCCCACAACCAAATTAGTCATGGAGGCTAAGGAAGCAGCTATCAAAGCGAGGTAACTGGAGGTGTTGATGGATGAGGTGGTGGTCAAAGCAGTGGTTATGGAGGTGGGAGGAGCAACAGAGGTTGCCTTGGTGGTGAGGGGAGAAATCAGAATATGATGGTGCCACTGAGAGGAAGGTTTTGATGGGAATTGAGGAAAATAAAGAACGATCTCACTTTATGGAACTATATCTTTATAGAGATGGTTCTAGTTATCTATTTTGATTTGCTCTATGCATGCTCATTTTTTATCTATGTTGTCGCTTGGGTCTTAGAAAACTTGATCTGTTACTTGGATGATGAAATTCAAAGAAGAAATGTTGAATCAAAATTTATTCTCTATAAAAAAAACCAAAAACCCTTAACCCTAAACTAAAACCTAAACCCTAAACCTCAAACATAAATCCTGAACAGCAAATCCTAAACCCTAACTTTAAAAACTAAAAAAAATTAAAAATAAAAAAATCCTAACCATAAACCATAAACCTACAACACTAAACCTACAACCCTAAACTCTAAACCCTAAGAACAATAAACAATAAACCCTAAACCCTAAACCCTAACCCTAAACCCTTAATCATAAAAGCATAAACCCTAAAACCTTAAACCCTAAATCCCAAACTCTAAACCCTAAACCCTAAACCTAACCCTAAACCTTAAACACTAAACCACAATCCCTAAACCTACGCCTAAATTAACTAAATAAATTAAAAAATGAACCTAAACCTTAAAACTTAATGAACCTAAACATAAACCTAAACCTTAAAGTAACCTGATGGAACATCACCGCCAACCGTGCTCAAGATAGATCTAGCTGGAGGCAATCAGGTGGTGGGGACCGGTGGATATTGAGGTGGTGGTCAAAGCGGTGCATGTAGGTAGGAGGAGCATGAAGGTTACAACCATGGTGCTAGTAAGGGAGAGATCGTGGATATGATGGTGATCCGCTACTGAGAGGTCGGGTGGTCTGATGGGAACTAAAGAAATTGAAGAATGATCCGACCACTACTTATTGAAGCGGTCTTTATTAGAGGCGATTATTTTTGGCTTTTGATTTACATGCATGCTCATTTTTATCTATGTCATCGCTTGTGTCTTAAAAAACTTGGTGTGTTACTTGGTTGGTGCAATCAAATAGAAGAAATGCTGAATATAAATTTATGCTCTGTTAAGAAAAAAAACCTAAAACCTTAGACCCTAAACTAAAACCTGAACCTTAAACCTAAAACCTAAACCTGAAACCCTATACCCTATACCCTAAACCCTAAACCCTAAAAATAAAAATGAAAATAAAAAATAAGAAAAAAAAACTAACCCTTAACCATAAACCAAAAACCCTAAGCCCTAAACCCTAAAACCTACAACCCAAAACCCAAAACTCTAAACCATAAACCCTAAACTCTAAAAACCTATAAACCTAAACTAAATAAAACCTAAAAATAAAATAAATAGAAAAACTAAACCTAAATAAAATAAAATAATAATAAAATAAAAACCTAAACTAAACCCTAAACCTAAACTAAAAAAATAATATAAAAAATAAAAAACTAAACTAAAATACAATAAATAAAACATAAACCTAAAAAAATAAAATAAACCTAAAATAAAAAAAACCTAAATAAAATAAAATCTAAACCATAAACCATTAAAAAAAAACCTAAAATAAAAAAAATTACAAACTAAATAAAGACCTAAACCTAAAAAATAAACCTAAAAATAAAACCAAAGAAACAAACAAAAAATAAAACCTAAACCTTTAACTTAAAAAAAACCTAATCCTAAAATAAATAAAATAAAATAAACCTAAACCAAACTAAAATAAATAAAACCTAAACTTAAACCTAAAATAAACTAAACCTAAACTAAATAAAATAAAATAAACTAAAAATAAACCTAAACTAAAAAATAAAACCTAAAAATAAACATAAAATAAAAATCGACAATCTAAACCAAAAAAATAAAAAAATAAAAACCTTAGCCTAAACCTAAAAATAAAATAAAAAACCTAAACCTAAAAAATAAAATAAAAATCAAAATAAACTAAGAAATAAACATAAACCTAAACCTAAACCTAAAAAAATAAACTAAAATAAAAAACCTAATCTAAAATAAATAAACCAAAAATAAATAAAATAAATTAAAATAAATAAAAATAAACTAAAAAAACTAAAACTGACCTGTTTACTTAATTTAAAATAAACCTAAACTAAATGTGGAACCCAAACTAAACCTAAACCCCAAACACTAAAAAATAAAATAAAATAAAATAATACTTTACCCATACCTAAAACTAACACTAAACCCTAAACTTACAACCCTAAACCCTAAACCCTAAAACATAAAGCCCTAAACTCCAAACCGAAAACCCTAAGCCCTAAACCCTAAACCCTAAACCCTAAACCCTAAATTCCCTAAACCCTAAACATTAAACCCTAAACCCTAAACCCTAAACCCTAAACCCTATTCCTAAACCCTAAACCTTAAAATTCTAAATGCAAAACCCTAAACCCAAATCCCTAAACCCTAAATCCTAAAAACCTAAAAAAAATATAAAAATAAAACTCAACTAAAAAATAAACCTAAACCTAAAAAATAAACTAAAATAAAATACCTAAACTAAAAGAAATAAACCTAAAATAAATAAATGCAACTAAATAAACTAAACCCTAAACTAAGAGTAATAACTTAAACTAAGTTTATTTTTTAAAAATCATAAACCCTAAATTCTAAACCCTAAACCCAAAAAATTAACCTAAACCTAAAACTCTAAACCTAAACCCTAAACCTAAACAAACCTAAAAAAACAAAACCCTAACCCTAAACCCCTAAACTATATAAAGAACCTACAACCCTAAACCCTTATCACTAAACCCTAATCCCTAAACCCTAAAAAACCATAAACCATAAACTCTAAACCCTAAACCCTAAGCCCTAAACCCTAAACCATAAGCTCTAACCCTAAACCCTAAACCCTAAACCCTAAACCCTAACCTTAAACCATAAACCTTAAACTTAAACCTAAGTAACTTAATAAATTAAAAAATATACCTACACCCTAAAACTAATAATCCTAAAACCTAAGAATGGGTAGAACCTTCACGGTAGGAACATCACTGTCAACCAAGCTCAGTCTAGATCTAGCAGTGGAGCCGAAGGCGAAGGCAACGGTTATCATAGTTATGGTGCGGGATCTAGAGTGCTAGTGGATATGGAGGTGGTGGTCAAAGTAGTGGTGGTTATGAAGGTGGGAGGAGCAATGAAGGTTACAGTTATGGTGGTGGCAGAGGGAGAAAATAGGGATATGATGGTGGATCCGGCTATTCGAGAAGTCAGGGTGGTTCTGATGAGAATTAGACAAAATTGAAGAACGATCGATATGATCTGCTACTTATGAAACTATGCCTTTACAGTAGAGACGGTTCTAGTTATCAAGGGTTTTTGATTTGCTCTATGGGTGCTCATTTTTGATTTGCTAAAATAAAAAACTTAAAAAAAATAAATAGCACTTGACTTGATGATGCATGAGTTCATCAAAGATTCAATTCATTGCCCACTAGTATGTAGCACCAACATTTTTTAGGCTGAAAGTCATAATCTTATAATAATAGATTCCGATCGGGGTTTTAAAAGTAGTGTTTCTTTCATCTTCAGGGGCCATCATTATTTGCTTATATCCATATGAGCCATTCATGAAAGAGAAGACTCCATGAGATGAGGCAATGTTCACCATCTGCTCCGGGATTGGTAGTGGAACTTCATCTTTTGGATATGCCTTATTTAAATCCATAAAATTGACACATATGTGAATTTGGCCATTCTTTTTATTATTTGGGTTGATGTTAGCTAACTAGGTAGGGTATTTTTCTTCCCGGATGAAGCCAATATCGATCAATTTCTTGACTTCATAAATGACCGGTTGTTTTATGTCTAATCGCATGCGTCTAGGAGCTTTCTTAATAGGGTTAGTAGTAGGCTCTATTGCTAGTTTATGGACCACTATGTCAGGAGCCAATCCAGGCATCTCTTCATAAGTCCATGCAAAGCTATCCTTAGACTCAATCAATAGCCTAACTAAGTCATTGGTTTCAATTTCATTCAATAAAGAATTGATGTATGTCAGGCCTGGATCTTCTTCAGTTCCTAAGTTGATTTCCTTGAGCTCATCGATGGTTGACCTGATCTCTTCTTTGAACTCTAGCAGTGCATCTTTGATTTCCAAATCATCTAGATCATCATAAGTTTCTAAGTAAAGCTCCTCATATGAGTTAATGTGATTTCAAAACAACCTATTAGATTCCAAATGATTTGTGTTGACTAAGTAGTAATCATCATCATTAACTGGACCCACTGAACTGAATTCTAGTCTCGATCTTGGTTGAGAGCTTTTGCATTTGTTCCTCCATATTCTTTCAAAGTAGTCTGACTTGTGCTTTGACCAAGTATGTGGTATTAATCCTTTCCTTGCTAAATTATGAACACAAGACAAGTACCAATCAAAAGGTAATTCTATTAAATCTTTATATGAATCATCCTCTAATTCTACATCAACTTTTTTACTTGAGGATGATGCTCCCAGAAAGAATCTCTGAGTCTTCACACCTATGGTTGACTTAGGGGCTTCCTTAACTACCAAACCTCGCCTTTTGAGAGGAAAGTGGGTTATAGCTAAGGTTCCCAACTGATGCCTAACTGTTTCACATATAGACTTGGATACACTTATGCTTTGCTTTAAAGCCCATCTTCATCTATCTGGCTCAAGTGTCACCTCCAAGGGAATCTACTACTGAGAAGAGTTTGGTGTGCTAACCATATAAGACTCATCTTATAAACTAGATTCTAAGTCTATATGGATAGCAGGTGTACTCCTAGTAGTTGGGAGATATCTTCTATTGGGTGGCCAATAAAGAGGTTTTCCACCCCTAAGACTGCCTCTAAACTGCCTCTTCCTCTTCTTGGTGGAGGTCAGGTCATCCTACCCATATGTTCAAATGGAGAAACAAACTATGGGTTGAATCTAATGTCAGGCTCCACTTCCTCCTCCAAGTCTATATTTTCTTTCATTTTCTTTTCTTTTCTTTTTTTCATTTTCTTTTCTTTTCTTTTTTTTTTTTCTTTTCTTTTTTTCTTTTATTTTTAAACTTTGGCCAAGTTCATGAGAATAGACTTGTTGGTTTTGAGGGAGGTAGTAAGCTGCATCCTCGTATATGTTGACCTCCTGAACTATAAATGGCTTGAGATCTCTTTTCACATAATAGATGATCCCACCTCTCACAAACTTCATACACTGATGTAGAGAGGATGGAACTATGTTGTTCTCATGTATCCATGGTCTCCCAAGAAAAGCATTGAAAGATGTATCTAAGTCTATAATGTGAAACTTGGCTTCGGTCTTCCAATCATCTATCTCCAAGGGCAACACTATGGAGCCAAAGGCATGTTGACCTCACTTTTAGAGTGCAGATTCAATCTTCCCATCTTAAACTTAGGAGTCTTCTAGACACTAAGACTTTCCTAGTCATAAGACACTTCTAAAAATTAGGGAAACACCTAACCTAAGCCTTAAAACTTAGAAGGGTTAACCATAGGATTAGGTTATGCCTTAGGGATTAAGATAATCAACCTACCCTACAACCCAAATCTAATCCATGTGCACCTTCTCAAACCAAACCTCAAGTTCAATTCAAACATCAAATTCAAATCCAAATCCAAACCCAAATTCCAAAACCAAATGATTGAAGCCCATGATCAAATCCAAACTTGAAACCCTTCCTAAGCCATATGACCTATCCCATCGACTACCAAATTTTAATCCAAAATCAATTGATTTTCATAATCAATTTATATCTTCAATCATCTTCCTTAATATAAATCAAATGTACATTCAAATGATCAAAACTAAATCAAATTAAATCAAAACCCTTCGTAAGCCATATGACTTATTCCATGGACTTAGCAAAATATTAATCCAAATCAAGTCAAGCTCAATTGATTTTCTCATAAATCAATCATATTTTCAATCATCTTCACAAATTTAAATGAAATATACATTTAAATCATCAAAACTAAATCAAACAAAATCAAACCAAACAAGATGACCCAACTCTATAGACTTAGCCAAATTCCTTCATTCAAAACCCAAATTCAATTGATTTTCTCATGAATCAATCATACCTTCAATCATATTCACAAATATAAATGAAATCAACAACCATCAACCCAAACCAAAATCAACCCAAGTCAAACCCAACTTAACCCTTTCTACTTGAAATGTTCAAATGAACCAAAACCCATTTGAACCCAAGCCAATACAATTGAATTTATATATCAATCCCAAATCCATATATAAACTCAACCCAAAATTAAGCCAACTAAACCCAATTGGTCCACTAGACCCAAAGTTGCTAATTTGACCTATTTGAGCTAAGTTCTAATCCTACCCAAATTGGATTGAACCAAGCCCATCAAAACCTCACATCATTATTATTGATCACCCTAGGTTGATAAATTTTCACCAATTGGGTCAAACCAAGTCAACTTGGTCATTTGACCAAGTCAACCCCTTAACCCATATGAACCCAAACTAGCCAAATTGCAACCTAAGCCAAATCCCTTGAAACCAATGATTCATACCAAATCAAAATCAATATTTGAATATGACTTGACCTTCAATTGAGTCAAACAAAAACCCAATTGGCTCTCTTGACTCAAGTTGACCCAAATTGACTTAAAAGACCAAATTAGGCCAAATCAAAATATAAACCAAATTATTTGCAATCAATGGCTCAAGTTTATTCCAAATTGAATGTTGAACTTGACCAAAGCCGTGATTAGACCCAATTGAACCCAATTGAGCTACTTAGGCCAAATTGACCAATGGTTCAAATTGGCCTAAATCAAAACCAAATCCAAATTAATTGAAACCAAAGCATCAATTCTAATTAACTAAACCAAAACCAAACCAAGCCAATTTGGTCAAATTGTTAACTTAACCCATTTGACCTGAATAAATTCAAATGAGCCAAAATCAAATCTAAGCCAAACTAAACCAAACCAGTTGAACCAAAACATCTCAAATGATCATATGAACTTGAATAAACTTTTGGTTTGACCCAATTTGACCAATTGGTCAACTTGATCCAACCTAATCCAATTTGACCTAAATGAGTCAAATTGAGCCAAACCTAACCAAATTGACTCCAATTCACTTGAAATTTGGGCTAAGCTACTTTTGGCTCATTTCAAATCTGCCCAAATCAAATCCAGTGCCAAATGATCATTTTACCCTTAGGTCAAAGGCATCACATTAGACAAATCACCCATGTAAGTGGTCATTTCCATTCTTTGGCCACTTGATACTCTCCTAATGGTCCACCTAGGTGCCTAGGACACTGCCCAACCTAACCCAGTCGATGGTTGGGTTGTCTATGACCCCTAAGAGGTGAAATTACGTCACCCTCCCCATTAGAGCATTTAAAACCCGTAGGACACCCATGATTTCTTATTGGCAGCCACCTCAACACCTTCAACCAACCAAGCTAACCCACCTCCTCCTCCCACCCACCTTGAGGCCAAACAACCACTAGAAGCCAAACCTCATCTCAAGATGAAGGGGTATACACCCCTGCTTTCACTCAAACACCCACAAAAATTATTCCTCGGAGCCATAACTACCCAAGATGAGCCGTTATAGCCATTCCCTAAGCTCTCAAGCTCGTTCCTTGATTAGAAAATACAATTCTCATTAGTCCAGAAATAAGACACTCCCATTTCCAACCTAACTTCACCATTTCTCCATCAAACTCAAATTAACTTTGCACGCACCTTCCCTAGGCCTCGTCGAGCAAGAACAAATCATCTCCCAAGCTTCCTAAGCACCGAGGTGGACTTTGATCAAAGTAGAGCTAGATCATGGTCTTCGTGAACATCAAGGAATTGATCTAATTTCTACAATGGCTTCTCCCATTAGATGAAGCTTCCATAATCATTTGGGCTACTGATCTTGAGCTTCGACAAGGTATGCTTCCAAAATTGATCCTTAGGCAAAAATGGGTTGGCACTTTTTGAAAAAAACTTGTATCTCATGTGATCGGATCTCTCCGATTGATGCGAAGGTGTGTCCTTTGAGTTGATCAGCCGAGTAAGCTCGGATCAAGCAATGGTGGGCAAACTCCATTCTCCTTCACTGCAGATGGATATCGCACCATCTCCATTTGATCAAAATGGACAGTCATGATTTGATCCAGATCAATATTTAATATTTTATGGGATTAATCGTAGCCATCCAATCTTAGATCGCGATAAAGAAAGAGCGATGCGGTAAGCACTAAATCGGATAAGTTTTAAGTAGCCAATCTCAGCACATGTGGAATGCGCATCCGCCAGCGTGGTGTCAATAGGATTAGGCTTTAATTAGGTTTAATTAATCATTTTTAATGGCTGAAACTTCTGAAAATCATAAAAAGTCAAAGAGAAATAAAATAATTCAAATAAATACTCATTTCAAAGGTATTTCAGAGGAGAATTAATTAAAAATAATCTTAACTAATTTTGAATGGTAATTAACATTTAATTAAAGTTTAATTGCAAAATTAGTTAGCTTTATTACTCCTTAATTACTTGAACAATTAATCCTAAATTTTGTTGGTTAATTTAATGGGATGACCTCACCCTCCCATGATTTTCTTGGTATTTATTGCTCATTTAATTAGAAAAATTGACTAATTAAACCTTAACTACTCTTTTAAATTAATTAATGATTAATTAATCCCATGAACAGTAACAAATTGGTTAATTAAGTTTATTAATCATTGTTCAACAGTAAGTCAACTAAGGAATAGGGTTGGGACCCCTTTCCTAAGATCATTTCTCTTTTAAAATAAAATTAATTAAGATTTAACTAATTAATTAAATCACTTAATCAAATTGAAATTATAATCACATCGCACCTCAATTAATTAAAGCATGGGGATCTTTAGGTGTTTAATAACAAAGAGTTTAATGAAATTATGGTTAGTCCACATGTGTAGGAAAACCATAAGAGTAATTAATTAAGTCCCTTAATCTAATTAACTATTAATCATGAGCCAATTGTATTAGGCCCCTTTTACTTCCTAAAATCATTGCAAGTTTATTTTCCATGCATATCATGTTGGCTCATAATTATTTTGTTAATTAATTTAAGGTGACATATGTAAGCATAATCAATTCATCTAATTAAGGATTCAACTTAATTAACCCATAAAATCAACTTAATTACATTTCTTTAAATTAAATCAAATCACTAATGTGGAATGGGTTTAAAACAACAAGTGATGATTTCTATTCTCCTATTTAAATCAAATCAAATCCAAAACTTAATTAATGATGGAGTTTTGGTTTTCTTTATATAATCTTATTTGATTTGATTGTCCTTAAGAACTAGTTTGGTTGAATGAATCACATGCTTATATTTGAATGAATCACATGCTTAAAAACTAGTTTGGTTAAATGAATCACATGATTTCTATGAATGTTGAGTTATCTTTCCTTTATTCAAGTGTTGATTTATATAAGATTGAATGGTAATGGTATATAGTAACATCCAGTTCTGAGGTCATTTATTACCTCACTTCCTAACAATGGCACCCATTTGATTTCCTCATTATGTATTTCAACATTAGAATTTGGATAGAAATTTAATTAATATATATAAAAGATTCAATCAAATAAAAATATACAATCTTTGCATGGTTTTCTTTCCTTCATTTATGTATACATCCATGTGTCCAAGAAAAGCAAGTATATAGTCCGACATCCGGGAATAGACTTTAGTTACCCTAAGGAGGTCATTTGATTTCCTCACTTCTGGTTTAACAATGGCACATACTTGCCTATATCTTTTTTCATGTATATGTATATGTGATTAGTGAATGAAAATCCCATTTTACATTAAAATTGCATGCATTCATAATTGACTAAGTGGTTGAATTAATTATATGATTTAGAGCTTACTTATGTTCATGTATACAAATTTACATATGTTTGAATGCAAATAGGTATATAGACCGGACATCCCGAGAATATGAGGCTTTTACCAAGGAGGTCATTTGATTACCTCATATTTAAGAATAACATACATGCCTATCTAATTTCATTCTTATGTCATTTTGTATAAGAATTTGGATAAAGTTTTAAATTAATATGTTTAAATAATTCAATCAAATAAAATATAAATTCTAAACATACATACATTCATCTCTTGTGCTAAAATATGTTGCATGATACACTTAGGATTAAATCATATGCATGTTACATGGGATGGAAAGGAATTATTTAATATATGTCATGTGGTAGTAATTCAATTAAATTAATCTTAAGATTCCTTTCATTTTGAATAGGATTATTTAAAGTGAACCTAAACTTTGGATTAATTAAATCATTTAATAGGTCATTAACTAAAGAGAACTAAATCAAATTAATATACTTTAGAGAGTGACTTAAGGTAGGGATGAAAGAGAGCAATTCTATTTTCCTCTCTTTATAACACTTAGTTGCTAAGTATAATCAAATGAAACAAAAAAAAACAAAAATTAAAATTCTCAAATCAATTAAACTACTTCACATGAAATCAACCTTTCATGTTAAATTGAATCCTTCTTCCCATAGAAAATACAACACTATTGCTTTACAAGACTTACCACATAAGCCTTAATACACATATTAGAATTAAGTCACCACTTCTAACTCTAAGTTAGGATGGTGTACGATATGATGTATGTTGTGTTTTATGATGCATTGTTTAGACTGGATGTTAGGGTGTATTCTTCGTATACTAGATGATAGGCAAATATTAGCCTAATCATGTTTTCTGTAGGGAATTATGCTTGAGGGATGCTTAAAAATAAAAGTGAATGCTCTTTTTGTTGGTTGCTTAAATCCTTAAGCATAATCCAAGTTAGGACATGTGTGCTTAGTTACCCATGTGTAAGGTGCTAAGTCCAAATTATAAATACAATTGCTTGGGATTATATGTATATTTAGCTAACCTCCACTTTTCAGGTGCAGTTAGATTTACTTGTCCTACATAAATGTAGGGAGTGTGTTTAGGACTTTAGTCTTTTTCTAATTAAATAACTACCCTAGCTATCTTACAATTCATAAAATTGGACTACATGGTTTTAAAATAATAGGGGCATGGCTAGTTTATAAGTCCAGAAGTCGGACAATTAATTCTCTCTTATGGAGGTAAACCCTTATGCCCACCTATCGCTTAGATTTATGTCATGCTTTAGCTTGTACTAAAGCTCTCTAAATTTAGGAATAGATGTAGTTATTTCCTTTGAGCTACGAGCATAAATCCTCACCTCTTAGGCATTCCCACAACCTTGTGTTGGTGGAATATAAGCCCTAATAATTTAATTAAATTTCAACTCAAAACATATAAATCTCAACTTCAAAATTATAAAGCCAAACCATAGGATAGATTGGAATGCTCACTAGGCTTCCTAGTATCATGATCATTTCTTACTTATTTCATTTAGACTCCAAAAATAAGTCTTCTCCTTGAACATTCACAATTGATTTTCCAAATATAACCAATCCTTTGATAGTCTAACCTTGAAATCTTTAGAGATGATAATTGTCAACTTTAATTGAGAGTATTCCTAGAAAATTTCATTTCTTAAGATGCAATTAACTATGGAGGCTTGCCTCCATAATGAACTTAAGAACATGGTTTAATATAAACCCTACTTTATTCATCAATGTAAAGTAGGGAAAAAATCTCAAGTACATTAAAAGATCCATCATACCTTAGGAGTCCTTATTTCATGATTAGGTGCATTGTAGGGTGATGCCTCTATCTTTTGAGATAGTACATCATACCTCAATGTTGTACCCGATCACCTCAAAAAGTACGCCCTATGAACTATGTGGTGTCCCCTTCTCCCTACATCCAAAAAAACACCATAAGGCCCTCTCCTTGTTCATTGAATCCTCAACATCATCCTTTCTTTTTAGAGTTTAGATGTTGATTCTTAGGCAAGGGTTTTATACTCATATTGTGGATACACGTTAACCAGAACCATGGATAGCCTATATATGCCAACATCTAGCATAATGTAAAGAGGTGGTTGTCCTCAATCATCTCTAGGAGTAAGTCTTCATCATGAATGTAACTTCTAAGATGTCTTTCGAGTGGCAAGCCTTCTTATTAGTAGTGATCAGCTGAGCTAAGCATATCACTAGATCAAGTAAGACCTTGATTAGAGATTCCCTCATCTCTTTGGATAAGACAAGGGCATCATATATGTGTAGCTTAGCTGGAAACTTTCTAAGGTGATCTATTGTGATCCTCATTGGTCCATATCCATCGGAGCATCCCATGGAGCTGCCATCACTTGAACCAATGAACCACCGCTTTCTTATCCCGAGGTGCTACCAGGTGGAACTACCACCCAGTAGGTTGACTTTAGTGACTTCTTGGAATGATGAGCTTGTGGAAAGTTCTACTTTCTCATTGGACATACCTACAACTTCTCCTATGGGATCCTTAGAGTCAGTTGAATCCAAGTCAATCTCAAGAGGTGAACTTGATTGATTCAAAGAAGGATAGCCCGACTCTGAATTAGAAAGGAAAGGATTGGAACTACTAGAGCTATTATTTTTAATTATACTCGGAGACCTTTCAATCGGAATAAAATCAAGAGCATCAAAAGTAGACAATATATAAGTAGGATGAGCTTTCGTCATTAATTTCCTTTTGGGTGGAGGTACATGGTAGAAATCAAGTAAAATAAGCAAAGGGATTTAGTGCCCTTATTTTATACAATGCTGCCGATAAGAGGAGCTAGTAGAAGAGGTGGTATCTGCAATGGTGGAGGAAGTACCGACTGGACCTGTGGTTGCCCTACTAGACTATCCCAAAGTATGGTGAGCTACACTGCTGCTATCACCCTCCCAAGTTACAAATAGCAAACCTTCCTTGGTGTTGTAGCTTGAGCTATTTCAAGCACCCTAAACCCAAAATCCTAAATCCTAAACCCTAAACCCTAAATCATTAATCCTAAAAAACCATAAATCCTAAACCATAAACCCCAAACCTTAAACCCTAAACTAATCCTAAACCCTAAACCCTAAAACCTAAACCCTAAACCCTAAACCCTAAACCCTAAAAAGCTAAAAACCTAAACCTAAACTAAATAAAACCTAAAAATAAAATAAAATAATAACCTAAATAAATAAAATAAAAAATTAAAATAAAATAAACTAAAATAAATAAACTAAACTAAATAAAATTATAAAATGAACCTAAAAAATAAAAACTAAAATAAAGTAAAATAAAAATAAAATAAACTAGTAAATAAACCTAACCTACCGCTTTTTAATTTAAAAAAAATCTTATTTTCTAAACCCTACACCATAAATCCTAAACCCTAAGCTACAACCCTAAAATCTAAACCCTAAACCCTAAACGCTAAACTCTAAACCCTAAAAAACCCTAAACAATAAACCCTAAACCCTAAACAGTTAACTCTAAAAGCATAAACTCTAAAACCCTAAACCCTTAGCTTCAACCCTAAACCCTAAACCCTAAACTCTAAAACCCTAAACCCTAAAACCCTAAACCATAAACCATAAAACCTAAAAACATAAACCTAAACCTAAATAAAATAAAAAATAAAATAAAATTAAAACCTAAACTAAACCTAAATCTAAACAAAATAAAATAAACTAAAATAAACTAAAATAAATAAAATAAACTAAACTAAAAAAAAATAAAATAAACCTAAAAATAAAAACCAAAATAAAAACTAAACATAAAATAAAAGTAAAATAAAATAAAAACTAAATAAAAATTAAAACCTGATAAATAACTTAAAAATAAATAAAATAAAAAACTTAAACCTAAACAAAAAAAAACTAAACCTAAAATAAAATAAAATAAAATAAAATAAAATAAACTTAAACCTAAGCTAAAATAAATTAAACTAAAATATATAAAACCTAAACCTAAACCTAATCCTAAAGCTAAACTAAATAAAATAAAATAACCTAAAAATAAACCAAAATCTAAACTAAAAAATAAAATGGATATATAAACCTAAAATAATAACCTAAAACCTAAACTTAAAAAAATTAAATAAAAACCTAAACCTAAACCTAAAAATAAAAAATAAAACATAAACCTAAAAAATAAAATAAAAATAAAGTTAACTAAAAAATAAACCTAAACCTAAAAAATAAACAAAAATAAAAAACCTAAACTAAAATAACTAAACCTAAAATAAATAAACTAAATAAAATAAATATAAATAATGAACCTAAATAGAAATAAAAAATAAATAAAAATAAACTAAATAAACCTAAACCTAGGTTTACTTAATTTAAGAAAAATATAAACCCTAAATCCTAAACCCTAAACCCTAAACCTTAAGCCGTAAACCCTAAACCCTAAACCCTAAACCCTAAACCCTAAACCCTAACCCTAAACCCTAAAACTAAACCCTAAACCCTAAAACCCTAAACCCTAAACCCTAAACCTAAACCCTAAACCCTAAACCTAAAACCTAAACCCAAACCCTAAACCTAAACCTAAAGTAACTAAATTAAAAATAAACCTAAACCTTAAACCTAAACCTCCCAAACCTTAAGAATGTAACGATGGCAATAACATCACCGTTAACCTATCTCAGTCTATATCTAGGAGTGGAGGTGAAGGCCAATGCATCGATTATCATAGTGGTGGTGGGGGATTTTGAGATTCTGGTGGATATGGAGGTAGTGGTTAGAGCAAAGTGGTGGTGGAGTGAGTAGGAGACAGAGGTTACCGTGGGTGGAGAGAGATCGAGATATGATGGTAGATCCTACTACTTGAGAGGCTGGTGGTTCGATGGGAACCGGGAGAACCAAGGACGGAACTGATATGCTACTTATGGAATTGTGTTTTTACTGTAGAGATGGTTCTAGTTATCCATGGTTTTTGATTTTCTCTATTCTTGCTCATTTTTTATTTATGTCATTGATTATGTTTCAAAAAACTTGGTGTTTTACTTGGTTGATGAAATTGAAAATAAGAAATGTTGAATCTAAATTTGTTCTCTGTTAAAAAAAATACAAAAAACCCAAAACCTAAAAGTAAAACCTGAACCCTAAACCTAAAACCAAAACCTTGAATAGTAAACCTTAAACCCTAAAAATACTAAATCCTACAGCCTAAACATTAAACCCTTAAACCCTAAACCCTAAACCCTAAATTGTAAAACCTAAACCCAAAACTCTAAACCCTAAAAAGATAAAAATCTAAACCCAAACATATAAAACCTAAAAATAAAATAAACAAAAAAACATAAACAAAAATAAAATAAAAACATAAACTAAACCATAAACCTAAACCTAAACCTAAAAAAGAAAATCAAATAAAAATTAAAACTA
Organism: Cymbidium sinense; assembly: GCA_021442155.1. Classification (NCBI taxonomy): domain Eukaryota; kingdom Viridiplantae; phylum Streptophyta; class Magnoliopsida; order Asparagales; family Orchidaceae; genus Cymbidium; species Cymbidium sinense. The sequence goes on from JAKCPB010000659.1 coordinate 137,304, forward strand.
AATGAAAATAATATAAATAAAAATATAAACTAAACTAAAAAAAATGAAAACCTAAATAAAATAAAACTAAACCTAAAAAATAAAATAAAATAAAATAAAATAAAAATTATATAAAAACCTAAACCTAAAAAATAAACCTAAAAATAAAACCTAAAATAAATAAAAAATAAAACCTAAACCCTAAACTAAAAAAAACCTAAAACTAAAACTAAACACTAAATATACCTAATCCTAAACTAAAATAAATAAACCCTATTCCTAAACCTAAAAAATACTAAACCTAAACCTAAACCTAAACTAAATAAAATAAAATAAACTAAAAATTAACTTAAACATAAACTAAAAAAAAAAATTGATAAATAAACCTAAAACCTAAAAATAATAAAATAAAATAAAAACCTAAACCAAGACCTAAAAATAAAAAATAAAACCTAAACCTAAAAAATAAAATAAAAATAAAACTCTACTAAAAAATAAATTAAAATAAAAAATCTAACCTAAAATAAACCTAGATAAAAATAAACCTATCGGTTCACTTAATTTAAAAAATAAAAAGAAAAATCATAAACCCTAAATCCTAAACCCTAAACCTTAAACCCTCAACCCTAAACCATAAAAAACCCTAAACCCTAAACCCTAACCCTAAAAGCATAAACTCTAAAACCCTAAACCCTAAACCCTAAATTATAAAACCTAAATCTTAAACCTTAAATCCTAAACTCTAACCCTAAACTGTGAACCCTAAATCCCAAACCCTAAACCAAAACCTAAAGTAACTAAATAAATTAAAAAATAAATCTAAACCCTAAAACCCAATACACCTAAACCTAAACCTAAACCCTAAGAATGGGCACAACCTTGACAAGAAACATCGCCAATCACCTCTAAATCTGTGATTGAGGCAAAGGAAGATGGTGGGGGATCTGGAGGTGCTTATGGATAAGGAGGTGGTGGTCGGAGTAGTGGTGGTTATGGAGGTGGGAGGAGTGACAGAGGTTACATCCATGGTGGTGGCGGAGGAGAGATCGGGATAATGGATCTGAGAAGCCAGCCGGTTGATGGGAACTAGAGAAACTAAAGACCGACGATCTATCGCTATGGAATTGTGTCTTTATAAGAGTGCAATTATTATTTAGGGTTTTGATTTGTTCAATGCATGCTCATTTTTATCTATCGCTGTGTGTCTTAGAGAACTTGGTGTGTTACTTGGTTGATGAAATCAAAAGAAGAAATGTTGATCAATTTGTTCTTTTTAAAAAAAATCAAATACCTAAACTTAAACCCTAAACCTAAACCTAAACCTATACCCTAAACCTAAACCTAAACCTAAACCTAAATCCTAACCCAAAACCTAAATCCCTAAACCCTAAACCCTAAACCCTAAACCCTAAACCCTAAACCCTAAATTGTAAACCTAAAAAACCCTTAAATCGTAAACCCTGAAAAGCCCAAAACATAAACCTAAACTAAATAAAACATAAAAATAAAATAAAAGAAAAACCTAAACAAAAATACAATAAAATAAAACCATAAACTAAACCTAAACTTAAACTTAAACCTAAAGAGAAAATCAAATAAAAATAATAATCTAAAATAATACAAATATAAAACTAAACTAACTAAAAGAATTAAAAACTTAAATAAAATAAAAACTAAACTTAAAATAAAACTAAAATAAACTTAAAATAAAATAAAGTATAAACTATATAAAAACCTAAACATAAAAATAATCCAATATATAAAACCAAAAAATAAATAAGAAATAAAACCTAAACCCTAAACTTAAAAAAAATGTAAACCTAAAATAAAATAAATAAACCTAAACTAAAATCAACTAAACTAAAATAAATATAACCTAAACCTAAACCTAAAATAAAGTAAACCTAAACCTAAACCTAAACTAAATAAAATAAAATAAAGTAAAAATAAAACTAAACCTAAACTAAAAAATAAAACCTAAAAAAGAAAGCTGAAATAAAAACCTAAAACCTAAACCTAAAAATAATAATAATAACCTAAACCTAAACCTAAAAATAAAAATAAAACTTAAACATAAGTAACAAAATAAAATAAAAATAAAGTAAAAAATAAAGATAAACCTAAACCTAAACTTAAAAAAATAAACTAAAATAAAAAACTTAAACTAAAATAAATAAACCTAAAATAAATAACTAAATTAAATAAAAAAAATAAACATAAATAAAAATAAAAAATACAATAAACTAAACTAAATAAAAAGTAAACTAAATAAAGTAAATAAGCCTAAACCTACTAGCCTACTTAATTTGTTTTTAAAAAAAAATCCTAAACCCTAAAACTTTCCCTAAACCCTAAACCTTAAACCCTAAATCCTAAAGCTTAAACTCTAAAAAACCTAAACCCTAAATCCTAAACCTTAAACTAATCCTAAACTTTAAACCCTATACCCTATACCCTAAATCCAAAATCTTGAACCATAAACCTTAAACCCTAAATCCTAAACCTAACCTTAAACCCTAAACCCTAAACCCTAAACCCTAAGACCCTAAACTCTAAACCCTAAACTAACACTAAACCTTAAAAACTCTAAACCATAATGCCTAATCCCTAAACCTAAACTAACCTAAACTGCTAAAAACTAAAACTAAAATCTAAACTATAAATCTAGACTAAACTAAATCTAAACTAAATCTAAACTAAAGAAACTAAATAAATCTAAACTAAACCTAAACTAAAATTTAAAATTTAAACTAAAATCTAAAATATAAAAACCTAAATCTAAACTAAAACTATAAAAATCTAAACTAAAATCTAATTTAAATATAAAACTAAAAAATCTAAACCTGAAACCTCATCCCTCTCTTTTCTCCCTACGGTGCTCTGGCAATTGCATTTTCCCCTTTTCGGCAATCCTTTTCCTTGTCGTTTTGGTGGTCCTTCACCATTTTCATTTTTTTCCTGTTAGTCATTTTGTTCTGCCATGCATGTGATGTTTGTGTAGCTATCCTTGATGGTGGTTGTCCCTTTCGCCGTGCAACCCATTGCCTTCACGGTTGTGCCGTTTAGGGCTTCAAATTTCATGGCTTTTTTGGACTCGACACAACCTGCTGCAGTGCCTGCTGTTAAATCATTTAAGGACACAATCTCTGGTAAGAATATCTCACCCACTAATTCGGTGAACCTAATTTCCACTTCATTTAGTGGCATCCCTGTGATTATGTGCTCGGATCTTGATGTTGAGAAGTTAGCTAAGCCTTATGAATTTACTTTAGTGGGCAAATTTACTTTGCAGGACCCAATCTGGATAATATTTGCTCCTTTTTCCACAATTGTAAGCTTTCAAGTGCATTCTCTATTGGTTTGATTGATTCAAGGCACATTTTGATTCATCTTACTAATGATTTAGATTATTCAAGGGTTTTTTCACATCATTCTTACTTTATTTTCAATTGTCAAATGCATCTTTTAAAGTGGTCTCCCCTTTTTGATATAAAACAAGAATCATCGATTATTCCTATTTGGTTGGCTTTGCCTAATATGAGGATTCATTATGTTAAGCATCAAGTTCTTTTTGCTGTTGGGGCTCTTTTTGGTTGCCCTCTTCAAATTGATCAGGCCACTGCTGTGAGATCCCAACCTTCTATTACCCTCATTTTGGGGGATATGATATTTCTAGAAAACACCCTAAGGAAGTTTGGATTGGTTTTGAAAAGTTTGGTTAATTTCAAAAAGTTAAATTTGAGAATTTTCCTATTTTCTGTTTGCACTGTAAAATCCATGGGCATCATAATTCAAAATGTTTTCTAATGCACCCACAACTTAAAAGGAAAAATTTAACTGATCCTAATCCTAATCTATCAACTGATAAAGTTAGTAAATCTATTTATGTGCCTAAGGTTAATCAAAATGGGAATACTACTTCTACCTCTTTGGAACCCACAAAATTGCTCAATGAAGTGCTCAATGATGATACTCCCAATTTTCAATCTGAGCAGGTAAAAGATTGGTAATGTTGCTCATAATGTTAAATATGATGGTTTGGTTATCAGTCCTTCCTTACATAATAACTTGCCTCCTCAAGATATTGACTCTATTCAGGCTACCTTGCCTCTCTTGACTGCTGAACATTTGAATGAAAATTTGATGATGGAGAAAAATCTGAAAAAAAATTCTGAAGCTGATCCTGGTATATGTGCTCTTGATGGTATTACTACCTCTCCTTCTCCGAATCCCAAGATTGACATGCATGCTAATTCGACCAGCTTGATCCTGAAATTGAGGAAGGGAAAGTTATCATTAGAAATTCTTTGACTGACTCTGATCCTATTCTTAATTCAATTAATTAGTGTCTTTCTGATGGAGATTCTTTGGACAAAAATTGGCCATTCCAAATTATTTTTAAAAATAAATCCTTAAAAGCAAAAATGTTTCCAAATAACTCAACAAGATCTACTAAAATCGGTTCCTCATCTCATAAATAATGGTCCTTTTGCATTGGACTGGTTACTTCTTTTTTAATCCATTTATTTATCTACTTTTCCTTAGCTTATTTTATATTTCCTTTATGTTTAACTTTCTTATTTGGAATGTTTGAGGGATTGGGACCCTCATTGTCCATAATTGTGTTAGAAGTCTCTATTGTATTAATAATATAGCTTTACTGGTTGTTATTGAACCTTGCATACATTCTTCTAAGATCAATCATGTTGCTAGAATGCTCAGCTTTAATAACTTCTTCTATAATATTAGCAATAGATTTTGTGTTTTCGGAATAATTTAGTCAATGTATCCATCCTTGATGATCTCCAACAAGTTGTCAATGTCCACATCTCATTGGGTGATTTTTTTGCTCTAGGCTCCTTTATTTATGCTTCTTATAACAGGGTTAGTAGGAACATCCTTTGGGATAATTTAAGATCTTTTTCTTCTAATATTAACAAACCTTGGTTGGTTGGGGGTGACTTCAACACTATCCTCTCTTCCTCTGATAGAAGGGGTGGTTATTCTCCTAACATTCATTGTATGGAGGATTTCTCTAATATGATTCTTGATTGCAACCTGATTGACATTGGATACTCTAGTTCTGATTACACTTGGCATAACTTTAGACTCTAGAAATGGCTTGATAGGACTCCTTTTAACTCCCTTTGGATTAATCAATGGCCTCGTACCTCTGTTGAGAACTTGAGTAGAACGTTCTCCGATCACGCTCCTTTTTTGATATCCGTTAAAAATAACTCTAATAGAGTATTCTCCTCTACCTCTTTCAGATTCCAAAATATGTGGATTCAATACCTTGATTTCTTAAATGTTGTTTCCACCAACTTGGTGGCCCCCCTACACCCTGATAATTTTGTTAAGGGCATGATTAGACTCTAGTTTAAGCTTAAAATACTTAAAAAAAACCTTATTTAGTGGAACAAGCAGTGTTTTAAAAATCTCTTTACTAATACCAAAAACATGGAGTAATTAGTTTATTGTCTTGAAAATTCTATTTAGACTGACTCTTCTAAACTGAAGGATTTGAATGAAGCCAAAGACAACTGTTAATTTAATATGGAAGAAACTTAAGATAAAAGGTCGCTAGTAAACATATTTTGATGGGGAAAATTCGATATTTTCATGCTCTATTCCATAAAAAGAGAGCTTTAAACTCTATCAAAAAAATTAAAAGTGATAATGGAAATTGGATCACTTACACTAAGACTATATTACTAATCATTTTAGAAATTTATTGAACAAGAGCCATACTTTAGAGGCTATCTCCAACTCTCATTTGATTCGCTTAACAATTTCCAGTGTTGACAATCATTTGCTTACTATGTTGCCTACGAAAGTTGAGATTGGTAAAATTCTTAATAACATGAACGTTGATTCTATTGCTGGTCTGGAAGGCTATCCTACTCAATTTTTTCAGCATTGTTGGCTTGTTATTAAGCATGATTGAGTTGATGTGTTGGTTGATTTCTTTAATGGTAATCCTTTATCTAGATATTTCTCTAGCACTTTAGTTGTCATTATACCCAAAATTGATAATCTTGAATCCTGGGGTGATTTCATACCTATTAGTTTGTGCACCTTTTTCATAAACTAATTGCTAAATTGCTTCCCAATAGAATTAGTCCTCCACTTCAAAAAATTATTTCTATCAACCAAACTAGTTTTATTAGAGGTAGAGCTATATCTGATAACATTATTCTCGCTCAAGAGCTGATTCATGATTTGGATGCCTCTAATAGAGGTGGTAACATCCTCTTTAAATTGGATATCTCTAAAGCTTTTGACAACATCTCTTGGTCTTTCCTTTTTAAATTCTACATTTGTTTGGCTTCTTGGATAATTTCATCTCCCTCATTAAAAATTGTATTAATAATGCTTGGTTCTCTATTATTCTGAATGGTGAGGCCTTAGGTTTTTTTTCCTTCTTTGCATGGTTTATGACAAGGGGATCCCTTGCCTCCCTCTCTTTTTATTATTGATGTAGAATATCTTTCTAGGAGCCTTAATGACCTCTTCAACAACAATCCAAACATGTTTTTTAGAACTCTTGGTGGTATTCCTGTCTCCCATCTTAGTTTTGCTGATGATTTCATTATCTTTTGTAATGTTTCCATTCACCACATTAAAAACATTAAGAACTTCTTAAATAAATTTGGGAAGGAAAGTGGTCTTTCTATTAATGAAGGAAAAAGCTATTTCATTCCTTCCTCTAAAATTTTAAGTAATAAAATCAATCAAATCTTGAGACTCACTAATTTTCAGCAACAACAACTTCTAATTAAATATCTTAGTGCTCCTCTAAATAAAGGTCAGAAAAGATCACATCTCTTTGATGAGTTAATCCAAAAAATTACTAATAAAATTTTTGTTTGGGAATTTCATTTACTCTTATTTGGTGGTAGACTCAATTTGATTAAGAGTACCCTTAACTCCATGCCTTTATATCATATTCAAACCATTGTTCCTAATAATTCTACCTTAAATAGAATAGAGCGCCTCCTTATTAAATTCTTCTAGGGATCAAATAACTCTACTAAAAGGATGCATTAGACTTCTTGGTATAAAAGTTGTGGCACCCTTGAAGGTCTTGACCCATGAAGCTATTACTGCATTCTCTCATAAACTGTGGTGGAACTTTAAGAGTGAAAATAGTCTTTGGGCTAAATTCATGACTGTCAAGTACTGCTAGGGTAAGTATCCTCTCATTTGTCCTTAGAAGGTGGATGATTCTCATGTATGAAAAAGACTTTGTTTCATCCATCAAATGGGAATTTTATTTCTTGGGAGGTTAACTCGATCTTCTTTCTTTTGGGACAAGACTGGCTGGGTTCCATTGATGACTTATTATCTACTCATCTATGCTATTCAAGTGAACTCTTTCTGAATAATAAATGGAATGATAGTAAGCTTACAGATTATATTCCTACCTCTCTTTTAGATAAACTAACTAACATCCCTATCATTTCTAACCATCTTGATCAGATTCTTTTTAAACTATCTCAAAATGGTGATTTTAACTTTAAAGATGTTTGGATTCATATTAGAGAAGCTCATGATTTCTCTAACATATTTTTTAAACTTTGGAATAACACTATCCATATTTCTTATTATGTTCTAACTTGGAGAATTCTGAAAAATTTCATCCCAGTTGACTCTTTGATGTTGCATAAAGGCATTAGTATGATGAGCTATTATTATTTTCACATTGAGAATGTGAACCATGTGTTTGTCAATGGAGCTATTGCCTCCAAACTATGGGTTTAGTATGATGAGCTTTTCAATATTGACCAATATAATGGATGTTTATCCTTATATCAACTTCTTGATATTTATTTTCAAAATACTGTGAAAGGTCAAATTAAAGTTATAACTGCCATCACTCTTATATGGTTCATATGGATGGATAGAAATGATTCCAAACATCATGGGATTCTTATGAACCACAAAAGGATTATTGCTAGAATTAAAGATAAAATTTATGCTTTATTTAATACCAGTTTAATTACCAATAATCAATTTAAAGGTTAAAATTTGTAAACAAACCCTTAGCTTTTAAGTTTCCCAAAGAAAGAAGATAAGATTGTCTATTTGATAAAGCCTCATAATAATATTATCAAAATTAATAGGCCCGCTTTCTCAAAATGCTTTTGGCTGTGGTGGCATTTTCAGAAACTTTAAAGGTAATGTTATTTGTCCCTTTGCCTACCCACTTACATCATGTTCTATTATCTTTGCTAAATTAATGGTTGTTAACAAAGCTATTGAGATTTGTTTACAAAAAGGTTGGCTAAATATCTGGATTGAGGTGGATGCTCTTTTGCTGATTGATATGTTGACTTTCACCAAGGTGGGAAATGTAGATATATATTACCTCATTAATCATACTAGAGCTCTCTTATCTCATGTTTTTTTCAAAATTACTCATGTTTAGCGTGAAGGCAATGCGTGTGCTGATTACCATGCTAATCTGGGTGATAGATTAGATGACATAACTTTCTTTGATCATCTTAATCTTCCTAAACATTTGCATGGATTGATTAATTTAGACAACTATGGTTTACCCTATCTCAGAGATTAGTCTCATCTTTCTACTTTTTGGTATGTTAATGGTTTGTCTTACTTGTATGTTCAATCTTCTATTTTATTTTTGTTTCTATTTCTACTCAATTTTTCTAAGGCATTTCCAAAAACTGGTTATCTTGTAATGGAGGCTCTTTCCTCACCTGCTTGGTTTTTGTTAATTGCTACATGTTGGGTTCTATTGTATTTGCTTTTTCCTTTGAAATGATTTGCTAACCTGGTTTGTGCTGCCCCTTTTCCTAACCCGATAGATTATTTATTTTGCTTTCCATCGCTATTTCCTTACGAGGATTGTTTCGGCCTCCTGCTATCTTCGATGCTATTTATTTAGCTGCTGGTCTATTTTACCTTGATTTGAAGGATTTTACTGCTATTATTTTTTTGATTCTCACTTGGTTCAATGTAGTAATGGGACTATCTACATTACCCTCTGTCGGTTTAAGTATCTGGTTTGCTATTCTATTGAATGGGCTTTCGAAGTTTTTTTCAAGAAAGCATTTTCTAACGGTCTTTTGTTCTTGATTGTGTATGGTTAACCCTATTATCTGTGCCTTTGCATGGATCTATCTCGCTACTCTATCTTGATCTTTTAGACTAATGCATGATCATACTATTAATAAGGTGGTTGTTAACATCTATATTAAACATGATTGACTTCCCCTATATGGGGTGTCAATCGCCGTTTCATCTGGGATGGTGTTGGCATTCATGCTATGGATTTGTTGGTGATTCTTATCTTACAAGGGATTGGTGTCATCCCTTTACCATTCGATCTATGTTGCCTTCTTTCCCTTCTAGTGTATGTTTTATTTTGGTGTGGTACTAAAGATTATATGATTTTCATCCAATGGTTGTTTCTTTCCTGTAGGGTAGACTTTGAGATGATTTCACTCATTGTTTGGTAGTAGCACTTGTAATGTAACCCTTCCTTTTGAAGTTTGATGCTCATGTTATACGCAATTTTGTGTGATGCTGAGCCTGTTTTCAAACACTTCTCTATAATTCTCTCATTTTATTCTAATTTTTCTTCCAATTTGAATTGTATCATTTTAACTATGCTAACTCTTTCTTCTATATGTTTGCAGATTCTGTGCTGTTTTCTTGTAGGTTCCTTCTCTAATGGAGGCATAGGCTTCTCTCATCCTCAAGAGCTTTTGATGAAGGTGGTCCAATGGCTTCTCTTTTTCACCATTTTATATCTTTTGCTTTCCTCTCTTTTTTGCTTTGTTTGATTTTACTTAGACATGGGTTTTACTCTCTAGGCTGATTGTAGCTTTTTGAGCAGTAGTTCTTGAGTTTATCCCCTCTTAAGGACCTTGTAACCCTCTTTTTGTGGGAATAAAATTCCCCTATATGGGGTTCCCTAAAAAAAATCCTAAACTCTAAACCCTAAACCCTTAAAACACTAAACCCTAAAGCTTAAACACTAAACCCTAAACCCTAAACCCTAAAAGCATAAACCCTAAAGCCCTAATCCCTAAACTCTAAACCCTGAACCCTAACCCTAAACCCCAAACCCTAAACCTAAACCTAAAGTAACTAAATAAATTAAAACTAAGCCTCAACCCTAAAACCAAATAAACCTAAACCCTGGGGTAGAACATTGGGAGGCTTACTATATCTGGGTGGAGGTGAAGGCGATGTGGAGGTTATCTAGTGGTGGTGGGGATCTAGAGGTGTTGCTGGATATGGAGGTGGTGGTAGGAGCAGAGCAGTGGTCATGGAGGCAGAGAGCTGAGGGAGGTTTTCAGGGCCATGGTGGTGGAGAACAGATTCAATTTGTTCTTGTCATTGTATGGTTCTAGTTATCTAGGGTTTTGATTTGCTCTATGCATGCTCATTTGTTATTTATCTCATCACTTGTGTCTTAGTAAACTTGGTGTGTTGCTTGGTTGATGAAATCAAAAAGAAAAAATGTTGAATCTGAATTTAGTGTCAGTTAAGAAAAGAACAAAAACCCTAAACCCTAAACTAAAACCTGAACCCTAGACCTAAAACCCAAACCCTAAACCTTAAACCCTAAGAACACTAAACCCTAAACCCTAAACCCTAAACGCTAAACCCTAAAACCCTAAATCCTAAACCCTAAACCCCAAAATTTAAAACCTAAACCTGAAACCCTAAACCCTTAACTAACCCTAAACCATAAACTCTAAACCCTAAACCCTAAAAAGCTAAAAACTTAAACCTAAGCTAAATAAAATAAATAAATAAACCTAAATCAAAATAAAATAAAATAAAAACCTAAACTAAAACCTAAATAGAAAATAAAACATAAATATAAACTAAACTAAAATAAAATAAATAAAAACCTAAACTAAACTATAAAATAAGAAACCTACAACAACAACAATAATAACAAGCCTTTATCCCACTACATGGGGTCGGCTACATGAATCCTTCATCTCCATTGTGTTCTATTATGTGTCAAATTCTCATTTAATTCAAGTATACTAAGGTCATTATTTATACATCTTAATCATGTCTTTTTAGGTCTACCTCTACCTTTCTTAACATAAGGCAAATCAAACGCATCAACTCTCCTAACCAGGTTATTGGACGGCCGACACTTTATGTGGCCAAACCATCTAAGGTGACTCTCTATAATCTAATCTACCACTGGAGCTACTCTAACTTTTTCTTGAACATACTCATTTCACATTTTATCTCTAAGAGTAAAGCCACTCATCCACCTGAGCATCGTCATCTCTACAACACTTAACTTAGACTCATGCTTCTCCTTTACAGGCTAACATTTTGCACTATAAATCATTGAAGGTCTTACCACCATCTTATAAAGATTTCACTTAGGTTTAGGCAGTACTTTTCTATCACACAACATGCCAGATGCATTCCACCACTTCAACCATCCAACTTGAATTCTACTAATAACATCTCCATATATTTCACCATCATTTGGAATAAAAGAGCCTAAATATATGAATCACTCACTCTTTTTAATGACTTGTTCTAATAATGTCACAACACTCCCACTATAACTTATACAACTAAAATTACACTCCATATATTCAATTTTAGATCTACTTAAACGAAAATCATTAGACTCTAATGTTGAACTCCATAATTCAAGTTTCTCTTGGACTCCCTCTCTAGTCTTATCAACAAGAAGAATGTCTTCAGTAAAAAGCATACACCAAGATACATCTTCTTGTAAATGCCTAGTAAGAACATCCATAACTAAAGAAAAGATAAGGGCTTAAAGCGATCCTTGATGTAATCCAATAAATAGGAAAATATTTTGTCAATCCTCCTTGTGTTTGGACATAAGTATCTCTAGCATACATATTCTTAATGACTTGAATATAAGCAATCTTAACTTCTTTTTGTAGAACTCTCTAAAGAACAACTCTTCAAACTTTATCATAAGCTTTCTCCAAATCAATAAATATTTAAAAAAAAAACCAAAAACCCTAAACCTAAAACCTAAACCCTAAACCCTAAACCCTAAAATCCCTAAACCTTAAACCCTAAACCTTAAATCCTAAAACCTGAAACCCTAAACATTAAACCCTAAAACCTAAACCCTAAACCCTAAACCCTAAACCTTAACCCTATACCCTAAACCCTAAACCCAAAAAAAAACTAAAACTGTAAACCCTAAAGAGCCCAAAACCTAAACCTAAAAATAAAATAAATAAATAACCTAAACCAAAATAAAATAAAATACAAACATAAACTAAACCTAAACCTAAACCTAAAGAGAAAATCAAATAAAAAATCTAAACTAAAATAATATAAATAAAAAACTAAATTAAACTAAAAAATAAAAAAAACCTAAATAAAATAAAAACTAAACTTAAAATAAAAATAAAATAAACTTAAATTAAAATAAAATACAAATTATATAAAACCTAAACCTAAAAAATAATCCTAAATATAAAATCAAAAAATAAATAATAAATAAAACCTAAACCCTAAACTAAAAAATGTAATCCTAAAATAAAAACAAAATAAACCTAAAATTTTCTAAGCTAAAATAAATAAAACATAAACCTAAACCTAAAATAAAATAAACCTAAACATAAACCTAAACTAAATAAAATAAAATAAACTAAAAATAAAACTAAACCAAAACTAAAAAATAAAACCTAAAAAGGAACCTGAAATAAAAACCTAAAACCTAAAATGTAAACCTAAAAAAATAAAATAAAAACCAAACCTAAACCTAAAAATAAAAAATATAACTTAAACATAAACAATAAAATAAAATTAAAAATAAAGTAAAAATTAACATAAACGTCAACCTAAACCTAAAAATATAAACTAAAATAAATAACCTAAACTAAAATAAATAAACCTAAAATAAATAAACTAAACTAAATAAAAAAATGTACCTAAATAAATAAAAAAATAAAATAAACTAAAATAAATAAAAAAAATAAATGAATTAAAGCAAATAAACCTAAAAGAAACCCACCCCTAAACTACCAAACCCCTAAACCTCACCCTAAACTAAATCCTAAATTTTAAACCTAAACTAATCTAAACTTAAACCTAAATAAACCCTAAACCCTAAACCATAAACCCTAAACCCTAAAACTAACCTTAAACCCTAAACCCTAAACCCTAAAACCCTAAACTATAAACCCTAAACTAACCCTAAACCCTAAACTCTAAACCTTAAAAACTCTAAACCTTAATGCCTAAACCCTAAACCCTAAACTAACTGTAAACCCTAAGCTAACCCTAAACTCTAAACCATAAACCCTAAACCCTCAAAATACTAAACCCTAAAGCTTAAACACTAAACCCTAAATCCTAAACCCTAAAAGCATAAACCCTAAAGCCCTAAACCCTAAACCCTAAACCCTAGTCCCTGAAACCTAACCCTAAACCCCAAATCCTAAACCTAATCCTAAAGTAACTAAATAAATTTAAAAAATTAAGCCTAAACCCTAAAACCTAATAAACCTAAACCCTAAGAATAGGCAAAACCTTGATGGGAAGAACATGACTATCAACCAGGCTCAGTCTATATCTGGCTGTGGAGGTGAAGGCAGATGTAGTGAGTATCATAGTGGTGGTGGGGGATCTAGAGGTGTTACTGGATATGGAGGCGGTTGTAGGAGCAGTGGTGGTTATGGATGCAGGAGGAACGACGGAGGTTACAACCGTGGTGGTGGTGGAGGGAGAGATCAAGGATATGATGGTGGATCTCGCTACTCGAGAGGCCAGGGTGGTTCTGATGGGAATTAGAGAAACTGAAGAATGGCAGATCCGATCTGCTACATATCAAATTATGACTTTTTGTCGAGATGGTTCTAGTTATCTAGGGTTTTTGATTTGCTCTATGCATGCTCATTTAATTGTGTCTTAGAAAACTTGGTGTGTTGATGAAATTGAAATGTTGAATCTAAATTCTCTCTGCTAAAAAAAATAAAAATCCTAAACCCTAAACTAAAACTTGAACCCTAGAACTAAAACCTAAATCCTAAAAAGCCTAAACCTTAAACCCTAAACCCTAAACCCTAAAACCCTAAATCCTAAACCCTAAACCCTAAATTTAAATCGAAAACCCAAAACCCTAAACCCTAAACCCCAAACCATAAACCTTAAACCCTTAACCCTCAATTAACCCTAAACAATAAACTCTAAACCCTAAACCTTAAAAAGCTAAAAACTTAAAACCTAAGCTAAATAAAATAAATGAAAAAACCTAAATCAAAATAAAATAAAAAATAAAATAAAATTAAAACATAAATTTAAACCTAAAAAGAAAATAAAATAAAAAATAAAAACTAAACTAAAATAAAATAAATAAAAACCTAAACTAAACTAAAAAATAAGAAACCTATAACAACAACAATAACAACAACAACAAGCCTTTATCCCACTATGTGGGGTCGGCTACATGAATCCTTCATCTCCTTTGTGTCCTATTATGTGTCAAATTCTCGTTTAATTCAAGTATACTAAAGTCATTTTTAGACATATTATTACCATGTCTACCTCTACCTTTCTTAACATAAGGCAAATCTAATGCATTTTCTCTCCCGGTCATTGATGACCAATGCTTTATGTGGCCAAACCATCTATGGTATCTATCTCTTATCTACTACTTCAACTTTCACATTTCACATCTCTAAGCTACTCATCCACTGGCATCCTCATCTTTGCAACACTTAACATTGACTCATGCTTCTCTAACATCTTGCACCACAAAATCATGTGTCTTACCACCATCTTATAAAATTTTCACTTAAGTTTAGTGGTACTTTTCTATCACACAACAAGCCGATGCATTCCTCCACTTCAACCATCCAACTTCTACTAATAAAATTCTCCATCTATTTCACCATCATTTTGAATAATATAGCAAATATATCAATCTTCACTCTTTTAATGACAATGTTGTCCCCAAATATAACTTCTATAACTAAAATTACACTCCATATATTCTATTTTAGATCTACTTAAATGAAAATCATTAGACTCTAAGGGTGACCTCCATAATTCTAGTTTCTCTTGGACTCCCTCTCTAGTCATATCAGCAAGAAGACTATCATCAGCAAAAATCATACACTAAGATACATCTTCCTGTAAATGCCTAGTAAGAACATTCATAACTGAAGAAAAAAAGATAAGGGCTTAAAGTCGATCCTTGATGTAATCCCAAATAGAAAATATTTTGTCAATCCTCCTTGTGTTTGGACACAAGTAATAGCTCTAGTCTACATATTCTTAATGACTTGAATATAACCAATATTAACTCCTTTATTTTCTAGAACTCTAAAAACAACTCTTCAAACTTTTTTCATCGCTTTTAAATTAATAAATATTATAAGTAGATCCTCCTTGCTTTCTCTATACTTCTCCATCAAACCTCTTAACAAATGTATAGCATTCATAGTAGATCTACCTGGCATGAAACTAATTTGGTTGTGAGAAACTTTTGTACATCGTAACCTATGCTCAATTACTCTCTCTCCTATAATTTTAATGTGTGACACATTAACTTAATTCCTCTATAATTTGCACACTCTTGTGCATCACCTTTATTCTTAAATATAGGAATCAACAAACTCTTTCTCCACTAATCTGGCATCTTTTTATTGTATAAAATAAGATTAAAAAGATTTGTAAGCCAATAAATTCCTTGATCTCCTAAATATTTCCACACTTCTATTGGAATATCATCAGGTCCTACTATTTTTCCACATTTCATTTTCTTTAAAGCTTCTAACTTCAGATTTACTAATATGATGATAAAACAAAATTTCTATTTTGTTTAAGATATTAAGGTTTCTAAAATCAATTATTTTTTAGATCCTTCATTGAAACATTTATCAAAATACCTCATCCACCTACTTTCAATATCCTTTTCTAAGAAAAGCACCGCTTTATGAGTTTTCATGTAATACTTCGGTTAGACTGGATCTTTACTTCTCCTATCTTTTTGGTTAGCTAACTTATACATACATCTTTCACCTTCTTTGGTATCTAATCTATTGTATAAATCACTAAAAGCTAAATTTTTTTAATCATATGTTGCTTTCTTTGAATCTTTACATGCCACTTTATATTTTCTCAATTCTGAGTTTTACATCTAAACCAAGTTTTATAACAACACTTCTTATTTTTTTTCTTTTCTTGCACATTCGACTCCACCACCAACTATTTTTATTAAAAGAAGCTTTTCCTTTTGATTCTCCAAGCACATTTTAGCAACTTGTTTAATTTCACTTGCAACATTTTCCAACATAACATTAGCTTCCTTATGAACATCCTAAATTCTAAGCTTTTGTAGCTTGCTCTTAAAATATTTTTTGTTAGTGTTTTTTTAAGTGCCCCATCTTATCTAGAATAATAATTTGATTTATTTTTCATCTTCCAAACTTTCATCTTAAAATCTAACATTAATAATTTATATTGGGTATTTAAACTTTCACTTGGAATGACCTTATCTTTACAATCTAAACAATGATATTTTTTTTATCGAAAATAATCAATCGTGTTTTACTAGATCCATTTTATAAGTAATAATATGCTCATCTCTTTTTCTTAAATAAAGTATTAGCAACTACAAAATCATAGGCTAAAGCAAAATCAATATATTCCAACCTTCTTCATTAGGCACTCCAAATCCATAACCACCATGAATACTTTTAAAATCTTCGCCACTCTACCAACATGTTCATTTAAATCTCCTCCAATAAATACTTTTTCTTCAAGAGGTATCTTTTGTATTAATCCCACTAATTCATTCCAAAAAATTTCTTTTGAGCCTACATCCAAACCTACTTTAGGAGCATAAACACTTACAACATTGATAACCTTAGTATCAACAATATTCTTTAAAGCTATAATTATATCTCTCCATCTATTAATATTTATAACATTATCCTTCAAACTATTATCTATAATCACACCTACGCCATTTCTAATTCGACTTCTACATGAATACCAAAGTTTAAAACCTAAACTATCAATCTCATTGGCTTTCTCCCCCAACCCATTTAATTTCTTGAACACTAAAATATTTATCTTCCCATGAACCATAATATCTATTAATTCAATTAGTTTACCTATAAGAGTACCTATATTCCAAGATACTATCTTAATTCTAGTTTCATGGACTAACTTCTTTGCATCCATCCATAATAATGGAACCCTTGCTTATTTAACACACTGAGAGTTGATCGGCGACCCTTGCACTTTTTTTAACTATATTAGCCATACATTGCTTCCAGGACTAACATTAACACAATATTTTAAAGATTCATGTCATGATTAATTGACAAGTTTTACATAAATAAAATTAAAACTAAACCTAAAATAAAAATAAAATAAACCTAAAATAAAATAAAATAAAAAATGAAATAAAAACCTAAACCTAAAATAAACCTAAAAATAAATAAAAATAAAACCTAAACCTAAATTAAAAAAAACCTAAACCTAAAATAAAAATAAAATAAACCTAAACTAAACTAAAATAAATAAACTAAAAACTAAACCTAAACCTAAACCTAAACCTAAATAAAATAAAATAAACTAAAAATAAAACCTACTAAAAATATAAACCTACAACCTAAACCTAAAAATAAAATTAAACCTAAACTAAACCTAAACTAAGAAATAAAACCTAAACTAAAATAAAATAAAAAAATAAACTAAACTAAAAATAAACCTAAACTAAAACCTAAACTAAAATAAAAAAAAAAACTAATAAATAATCCAAAATAAAATAAACTAAACTAAAATAAATAAATAAACCTAAATAAATAAAATAATAAAATAAAAATAAAAAAAACTAAATAAAACCTACTGGGGTTTATTTAATTTGAAAATAAAATAAAATATAATAAAAATAAAAAAAAATCTTAACCCTAAACTCGGACCACGGACCCTAAACTTACATATGACCCAACCCAAACCCTAAAACACTAAACCCTAAACCCTACCTAGGCCTTAGGCCCTAAACCCTAGGCCACAACCACATGAGCCCTGACCCACAAACCCTAAACCACAAAACTAATACTACTAAATAAAACCTAAAAATAAAATAAATATAAAAAAAACTAAACCTCGATAAGATAAATAATAAAATAATATAAAATAAACTAAACTAAACCTAAACCTAAACCTAAGCTAAATCTAAATGTAAAATAAAATAAATAAAATATAAACAAAACTAAAATAAACTAAATAAAACTTAAACTAAACTAAAATAAAATAAACTAAAATAAAACATAAATAAAATAAAACAAAATGTAAAATAAAAATAAAATAAACCAAAAATAATAAAAAAAACTAAATAAAACTAAACCAAAATATACCTAAAATAAAACCTAAAAAAATAAAATTAAAACCTAAACCCTAAACCTAAAATATTTTAAACCTAAACCTAAACCTAAACCCTAAAATAAAATAAAATAAACTAAAATAAACCAACTAGACTAAAAGAAAACCTAAATTAAACCTAAAATAAAAAACCTAAAACCTAAAACCTAAACCTAAAATAAAATAAAAAAAACCTAAACTAAATATAAAAATAAAACCTAAACTTAAAGAAAAAATAAAATCTAAACTTAAAAATAAACTAAAATAAAATAAACTAAAATAAATAAACTAAACTAAATAAAGAAAATAAACATAAATAAAATAAAATAAAATAAACTAATAATAAATAAAAAAAATAAACTAAAAACCTAAACATGGGTTTACTTAATTTAAAATACCATAAACCATAAATCCAAACCCTAAACCCTAAACCCTAAACCTAAAACCACAAACCAACCACAAACCCTAAAAACCCCAAACCTAAACCTAAACCCTAATTGTACCCTAAATAAAAGTATTAACATAAACTAAACCCTAAACCATAATCACCATTAAACTAAAACCTACCCCAAACCCTAAACCAAAACCCTAAACCTAAACCTAAGTAAATAAATATATTAAAAAAAAAATGAACCCTAAAACCTAATAAACCTTTACTTAAACCTAAACCCTAAGAATGGGTAGAACCTTGACGGCAGGAACATCACTATCAAACATGCCTAGTCTAGATCTGGCGATGGAGGTGAAGGCGAAGGCGGCGGTTATCATAGTGGTGGTGGGCGAACTGGAGGTGCTAGTGGATATAGAGGTAGTGGTCAGAGTAGTGGTGGTTATGGGGGTGGGAGGAAGCGGAGGTTCGGCCGTGGTGGTGGCGAGAGAATCGGGGATATGATGGTGGGTCTCGCTAGTCGAGAGGCGGTGGTTGATGGGAAGCTGGAGCGAAGAATGGCCAATCTAATCTGTTGCTTATGGAACTATGCCTTTACGGTTCTAGTTATCTAGGGTCTTTGATTTGCTCTATGCGAGCTCATTTTTTATCTATGTCGTTGATTGTCTCTTAGAAAACTTGGTGTGTTACTTGGTTAATGAAATCAAAAAAAGAAATATTTAATCTGAATTTGTTCTCTATTAAAACAAAATAAAAGACTCAAAACTCTAAACTAAAAATTGAACCCTAGACCTAAAACCTGAACCCTAAACCCTAAACCATAAACCATAAAATCCTAAACCATAAACCAAAACCTAAACCTAACCCTAACACAAACCCTACCTCACCTTAAAATGTAAACCCTAAACCCTCAATTAACCTAAAAGCTAAAAAAGCCTAAACTAAATAAAACCTAAAAAATAAAATAAATAAAGAATAAACCAAAATAAAATAAAATAAAACCTAAACTAAAACCTAAACCTAATCTAAAGAAACTAAAATAAAAAAAAAAATAAAAGTTAAAATGAAATAAAATAAATGAAAACCTAAACTAAAAAATAAAAAACTAAATAAAATAAAATAAAATAAACCAAAATAAAGAAAATAAAATTAAATAAAACCTAAACTATAAAAAATAAAAGAAAACCAAACCTTAAACCTAAAATATACTAAACCTAAACCTAAACCTAAATCATAAAATAATACTAAAATAAACCTAAACCTAAACTAAAATAAAACCTAAAATAAACATAAACCTAAAATAAAATAAAACCTAAACCTAAATCTAAAATAAAGATAAAACCTAAACCTAAAATAAAATAAATAAAACTAATTAAATAAACCTAAACTTAAACCAAAACCTAAAAATAAACTAAAATAAAACTTAAACTAAAATAAATAAACCTAAAATAAAATAAACTAAACTAAATAAAAATAAAATAAACCTAAATAAAATAAAATAAAACAAACTAAAATAAATAAAATAAACTAAATAAACTAAACCTGCTTGCTTGATTTTAAAATAAAGTTAAAGATTAAAACAAAACCTAACCCTGAGCCCTACTCTAAAGCCAACCTTAACCCTGATCCTAATCTTAGGCCTAAACCAAGCCTGAGCCTAAAGCTGAAACCCTAAACTCTAAAGACTAACCTAAACCTAAACCCTAAACCCTAAAAAAAAGAAACCTAAAAGAAACTAAATAAAACCTAAAATAAAATAAATAAAAACCTAAACAAAAATAAAATAATAAAATATAGATAAGAATACTCAACTCTATCTAAGGTAAAGCCACTAATAAATAAACTTAAAAAAAATAAGTCAGAGTCTTAAAATAAAACTTAAATGGAACAGATAATAATAGATGCATTCCTCCATAAATAACTTGAAACTATAAAAAAAATAACAATAAATAATCACTCTTATTAAATCAATGTCAAAATAAAGAACCTAAATAAAATTACAATTAAATATAAACAAAATAAAGACCTCCATAATTAAATAAAAATAAAAGAATCATAAAAAGCAGAAATCTTCTTGTAAAACCTAGTAAGAACATCCATAACTAAGTAAAAAAAAAAAAAAGATAATAAACTGATACTTATATAATCCAACTAAACCTAAAATAAATAAAATAAAATAAACTTAAACCTAAACTAAAATAAACAAAACTAAAATAAATGAAACCTAAATCTAAACCTAAACCTAAACCTAAAATAAACTAAACCTAAACCCAAAAGAAAATAAAATAAAATAAACTGAAAATAAACTTAAATGTAAACTAAAAAAAATAAAACCTTAACATTACCCTAAAATAAAAAGCTAAAACCTAAACCTAAACCTAAAAATAAAAAATAAAACCTAAGCTAAAAAAATAAAATAAAAACAAAACTAAATTAAAATTAAACATAAACCTAAACATAAACCCAAAAATTAAACTAAAATAAAAAAGCTAAACTAAAATAAATAATCTAAACTAAATAAAAATAAAAAATAAACTTAAATAAAAATAAAAAATATAATAAACTAAAATAAATATAAAATAAACCTAAATCTACCATTTACTTAACTTTCTTTTTAAAAAAAATACTAAACCCTAAACCTTAAACCTAAACCATAAACCCTAATCACCCCAGAGCCAAACTAACCTAAACCCTAAACCTAAAGCCTAAACCCTAAACCACAAAATGGCATAAAGCCTAAATCTGAAACTAACACTAAACTCTAAGTTAACCTAAATCCTAAAATAAAAAATGCTAAACCCTAAACTCTAAACTCTAAACCCTAAACAATAAACCCAAAAAACTTAAAAACCTAAACCTAAACCAAAATTAATTATAAAATGAAATAAATAAAATAAAAGAAAACCTAAAACTAAACTAAAAAATATATAAATCAAAGAATGAAAAACTTTAATAAAATAAATTGACATAAAATAAAAATAAAATAAACCTAAAACTAAATAAAATAAAACTAAATAAAACCCTAAACTAAAAAAAATAAAATAAACTAAAATAAATAAAACCTTAACCTAAAATAAATAAACCTAAACATAAACTTAAACAAAATAAAATAAAATAAAAAAATAAAAGAACATAAACTAAAAAATAAAACATAAAATAAACATAAACCTAAAAAAATAAAATAAAACCTAAACTAAACTTAAAATAAAGATAAAACCTAAACTAAAATAAAATAAATAATAAAATAAATAAAACTAAACTAAATAAAATAAACCTAAAAAAATTAACTAAAATAAAAAAATACCTAAACTAAAATAAATAAAACCTAAAATAAAGTAAACAAAATAAAATAAAATAAAATAAAATAAACCTAAATAAAATATATATCAAACAAACTAAAATAAATAAATAGTAAACTAAATAAAAATCTAGCTTGCTTAATTATAAAATAAAGATTAAAATTAAAGATTAAAACTTCTATAACCTACCTTACCACTAACCCTGATCCTACCCCTGAGCCACACCCACAGGCCCTGAGCTCACAACACTACACAAACCCTGAGCCCTGGGCCCAAAACCCCAAACCTGAGCCACAAAAAGACCCTGAGCCACTGAGCCACTGCATAGCCTGACTGACTGACCTAAATAACATAAAATAAATAAATAGAACCTAAACTAAATAATAATAATAAAAAGATCCTAAACTAAACCTAAACCTAAACATCATAAACCTAAACCTAAATGTAAAAATAAAATAATTTAAAATGTAAAAAATTATACTAAAATAAAATAAATAAAACCTAAACTAAACTAAAATAAAATAAACCTAAAAATAAAACCAATAAAATATAAACTAAATGCAAAATAAAGGTAAAATAAACCTAAAATAAAATAAAATAAAACTAAATTAAAACTAAACCAAAAGAACCTAAACCCTAATCTAAAAAAAATAAATAAAATAAATAAAATAAACCTAAAACTAAACTAAAATAAATAAAACCTAAACTTAAACCCTAAACTAAATAAAATAAAATAAACTAAAAATAAACCTAAACATAAACTTAAAAAATAAAAGCTAAAAAGTAACCTAAAATAAAAGCTAAAACCTAAACCTAAAAAAATAAAATAAAAACCTAAACCTAAACTTAAAATAAAAATAAAACCTAGGTGAAAAATAAAATAAAAAAACTAAACTAAAAATAAACATAAAAAATAAACAAACCTAAACCTAAAATTAAACTAAAATAAAAAGCTAAACTAAAATAAATAATCAAAACTAAATCAAAATAAAAAACTTAAATATAAATAAAGTTAAAATAAACAAAATAAATAAAATAAACTAAAACCTAAATCTACCGGTTTGCTTAATTTTAAAAACTAAACTCTAGCCTGAACCTAAACCCACCCTACCACCAAACCCAAAATAACCATGGGCCACCAAACCCCACCCAAACCCTACCCTGACCCAAAAACCTAAAGAGCCCTGGGCCCTAAAACTGAACCCTAGCCCTAAACACTGAGGCTAAAGGCCCCTACTGAGCTCACTGAGTTGACAGAGGCCTAAACCTAAACCCTAAACAAATCTTGGGCCCTAAACCCTGACTCTGGGCCCTGGGCCCTGGGCCCTAAGATAAAGATCTGATCTAAACCTATATAATAAAATAAAATAAAATAAATTAAGATAAAATAAAGAAAACCTACTACTAAAAATAAACTAAGAATAAAACTTTAATATTAAAATAATATAAAATAAAATAAAATAAACCTAACAAATAAAATAAAAAACTAAATAAACCTAAAACCTAAAACTAAAAAAAAAGTAAAAATAAAACCTAAACCCTAAACTAAAAACCCTAAACCTAAAACAAAAAATAAATAAAACAAATAAAATAAATAAAACCTAAACCAACTAAATAAAATAAAATAAACTAAAAATAAACCTAAACCTAAACTAAAAATAAAACCTAAAAAAATGAACCTAAATTAAAAAACCTAAACCTAAACCTAAAAATAAAATAAAATGTAAACTAAACCTAAAAAAAATAAAATAAAATAAAACTCAACTAAAATAAACCTAAACCTAAACCAAAACTAACAAATAAAATTAAAATAAAAAACCTGAACTAAAATAAATAAACCTAAAATAAATAAAATAAATTAAATAAAAATAAAAACAAAAAAAACATAAATAAAAAAAATAAAACAAACTAAAATAAATAAAAATCAACTAAATAAACTAAATAAACCTAAACCTATCAGTTTACTTAATTTTTTTAAAAAAGACCCTAAACCTTAAATTCTAAACCCTAAACCCTAAACCCTAGAACTAACCCTAAACCCTAAAAAACCCTAAACCCTAAAAGCATAAACCCAAAAGCACTAAACCTTAAACCATAAACAGTACACCCTAAACCCTAAACCATAAACCATAGCCCTAAGCACTAAACCCTAAACCTAAACCCAAAGTAACAAATAACTTAAAACATAAACCTAAACCCTAAAACATAATAAACCTAAACCAAACCTAAACCCTAAGAATGAGTAGAACCTTGAAGGCAGGAGCATCAATCTGAAATAGGCTTAGTGTAGATCTGGCAATGGAGGCGAAGGCAGAGGCGGCGGCTATCGCAATGGTGGTGGGGGAATTAGAGGTGCTGGTGGATATGGAGGTGCTGGTCAGAGTAGTGGTGGTTATATAGGCAAGAGGAGTGACGGAGGTTACGGCCATGGTGGTGGCGGAGGGAGAGATCGGGGATATGACGGTGGATCCTGCTACTCAAGAGGCTAGGGTGGTTCTAATGGGAACTAGAGAAACTAAAGAACGGTCGATCTGATCTGCTGCTTATGGAGCTATATCTTTACAGTAAATACAGTTCTAGTTGTCTAGGGTCTTTAATTAGCTCTAAGTGTGCTCATTTTAGATCTATGTCATCGCTTGTGTCTTAGAATACTTGGTGTGTTACTTGGTTGATGAAATCAAGAAAAAATGTTTAATCTGAATTTATTCTCTGTAAAAAAAAACCAAAAACCTAAACCCTAAACTAAAACTTAAACCCTAGACCTAAAACCTAAACCCTAAAATATAAACCCTAAACCCAAAATTAAACCCTAAAACCCCAAACCTTAAGCCTAAACTTTGAAACTCTAAACCCATAAACCTAAACCCTAAACCATAAACCCTACACCCCTACACCTGACATTAAAACCTAAAGTAACCCTACACTAAACCACAAACCTTAAAAAAATAAATGCTAAAATAAAAAACCTAAACTAAATAAAACCTAAAAATAACCTAAATAAATAAAATAAACCTAAATTTAAAAAATACTAAACTAAACTAAAAAAATAAAACCCTAAAACCTAAAATAAATAAACTAATAAAATCCTAAATAATAAACTAAACCATAAAAATAAATGCTAAACCTAAATAAAATAATAAACCTAAACCTAAAAAACCTAAATCTAAAACTTAAAGTAAACTAAATAAATAAATAAAATTAACTTAAATCCTAAAAAATAAATAAACTAAGAATAAAACCTTGACAAACATCACTATCAAAAAATCCATATCTAGTGATAACAAAACTACTATATGGAGGTGGTGGTCAGTAATGGTTGTTATGGAGGTAAAATAGGTTCTGACCATAAAAAAGATAATATGATCATGGATCCTAAGGCCAAGGTGGTTCATGGGAACTAGATAAACTAAAAGACCAATGATATCGCTTATGGACTGTCTTTACACTAAAGATGATTTTAGTTATCTAGGGTCTTTTATTTGCTCTATGCGTGCTCATTTTTGATCTATGTCATCGCTTATGTCTTAGAAAACTTGGTGTGTTACTTAGTTGATGAAATAAAACTAAAGAAATGTTGAATCTGAATTTGTTATCTATTAAAAAAAAAAGCCAAAACCTTAAATCCTAAACTAAAACCTAAATCCTAGACCTAAACCCTAAACCCTAAAAACCCCAAACCATAAACCCTAAATTGTAAAATAAACCCAAAACCTAAACCTAAACCCTAAACCCTAAACTCTAAGCTACACCAACTTAAACCCTAAAACCATTAATTAACATTAAACCATAAACCCTAAACTCGAATAAGCTAAAAAGCTTAACTTAAATTAAATAAAACCTAAAAATACAATAAATAAAAGAACATAAACCAAAATAAAATAAAATAATGAAATAAAATAAAAACCTAAACTAAAACCTAAATCTAAAAAGAAACTAAAATAAAAATAAAACTAAAATAAAATAAATAAATAAAAAACCTAAACTATAAAAAAAAACATAAATAAAATAAAAACTAAATAAAACCTAAAAAATAAAAAAATAAAACCTAAAATAAATAAAAATAAAACCAAAACCCTAAACCTAAAATATTTTAAACTAAACCTAAACCTAAACCTACATAAATAAAATAAAATAAATAAAATAACCTAAACTAAATTAGAAATTAAATGTAAAATTAAACCTAAAATAAACCTAAAACCTAAACCTAAACCTAAAAAATAAAATAAAATATAAACCTAAGCAAAAATAAATAAATAAACTAAAATAAAAATAAATAAAACCTAAACCTAAAATAAAATAAAACTCAGTACAAATAAACTTCTAAACTAAAATAAACTAAGATAAAAAACTAAAATAGGAACATAAAATAAATAAACTAAACTAAATAAAAATAAAAATAAACATAAATTAAAATTAAAATAAAATAAACTAAATAAATAAAATAAACTAAATAAACTAAACTTAGGTTTGCTTTTTAAATAAAAATCTAACCATAAATCCTAAACCCTACCCTAAACCCAAACCCTAAATCTACCTAACACCTAAACCCTAAACCTGCCCTAAACCCTAAACCCTAAACCCTAATCCTAGACCCTAAAGCATAAATCATAAACCCTAAAACCATAACACCCATTAAACCCTATCTACCCTAACCCCATCACCTAAACCCTAAACCTTAAACTAAAGTAAATAAATATATTAAAAAATAAACATAAACCCTGAAATCTAGTAAACTTAAACTTAAACATAAACCCAGAATGGAATAAACCTTACGGTAGAACATCATAAATAAATAGGCTCATTCTAGATCTAGCGATAGAGGTGAAGGGGGAGGCTTTTGATAGTCTAACCTTAAAATCTTTTGATAGCCTAACCTTAAAATCTTTTGAGATGATATTTGTCTACTTTAATTGAGAGTATTCTTAAGAAATTTCATTTCCTATGATGTTATTATGGAGGCTTGCCTCATGAACAAGAACCTAGTTTAATATAAACCCTACTTTATTAATCCATGTAAAGTAGGGGAAAAATCTCAAGTACATTCGAAGATCCATCGTGTCTTAGGAGTCCTTATTACGTGATTAGGTCCATTGTAGGGTGATGCCTCTATCTTTTAAGATAGTACATCATACCTAAAAATAAACACCACAAGGCCTTCTCATCTTGTTCATTGAATCCTCTTAACTTTTTAGAGTTTAGAGATGTCGATCCTCAAGTAGGCAAGGGTTCTTAGACTCATATTGTTAACTGATACACTTGGGTCAACCAGAGCTTTGGATAGCCTGTATCTGCCAACATCCACTATAATATAAAGAGGAGGTTTGTTGGTCATCCCCAGAATAAGTCTTCATCGTTGAATGTAACTCTTAAGATGTCCTTCGAGTGGCATGCCTCCTCTTTAATAGCGGTCAGCTGAGCTAAGCATATCTATAGATCAAGTAAGGCCTTGATTATTGATTTTCTCATCATTTTGGATAAGAGAATGATGTCATATATGCTTAACTTAGCTGGAAACTTTCTAAGGTGAGCTAAGACATTGTAATCAACTTTAACTTGCTCCTCCATAAGCATATCCATGGGTGGAGCATCCTATGGAGGGGCTATTTACTTACTAAAACCAATGACTTGCTTACCCTTATAAATAGGAATAAAATCAAGAGCATCATAAGTAGACAAAATATAAGTAGAATCAGCTTTCTTCATTAATTTCTTTTGGGTGGAGGTATATGATAGAAATCAAGTAAGCGAGTAAGAGATGGTGCCCTTATCCAGATACAATGCTCTTGGTAGAGGAGTTAAGAAGAGGTGGTAGTTGCCACGCGGTGGAGATCGGACTCGAGCGTTGGTTTGCTCTTGGACTATCCACTTCGCTACTACTAGTGTCACCCTCCACGACTTGTCCTTTGTAACTAGCAAACCTTCCTTGGTGTTGGAGGTTGAGATACTTAGCACACCAAGGAAATCTTCTTAATCTTAGAAATAATCTTCTTAGAGGTTTGGGATAGGAGATATCCTAACTTTCTTTGGTCTTAATAGGATCACAAGTATCCCCAAGGATTACTCTAACAGAATTGGATGGTTGTTCTAATAAGTGTTCCTTAGGGATAACTATGGCTCATAACTTGTAGTTGCACAGAAGTTAGTCCTTAAAAGTGATACAATCCTCTATAACATAGCCTAACATGTGGTGGTAGGGGAAATAGCTAGGATCATTGCTCTTGGCCACTTCTTCCGGCCTCTCAAGCTTTTCTAACTAAAAATTAGGTTTCTTTAAGAGATTCTTAAAGATTTTCCTAACAACCTCCCTCCTGAATGAATATGGTTTATTCAATCTATCAGCAAGAGTAGGTGGAAAGTAGCTACCTGGAGATGAATATGAATACCGCTGGTGGGTAGGCTGCTAAGGTGGGGGAAATGATCGTTATGGCGGCAATGGTAGCTGGTATGATGGCTGAGGTGGTGGAATAAGAGGTGGCAAAGGAGGCTGCTGAGCTCGTAATCTCTCATACTGAACTCTGGGTAGCTACTTCCCTGTCACACACAGTCCACCTTCTTCTCAAACACCTTCTGACTTGGGGAGATGATTGGTCACAAAGGGCAACTATTTGGCTTCCTCTTGTAGGCAGCCGATTAATTTCTCGAATATTTTGATGGTAAATCTCTTAAGCATGAAGGCGAGGGCCATGGATATTCTTGAGAAGAATATCAAAAGGCATGTTCAGACAATTGTGCTTCATGCTTTCGGGTTGAGCCACGACAATGTAGTCAACAAAGGACTCATTTTGTTTATGTTTCTTTATAATGAGGGTAAACTACGTTACCCTCTAGAGCTCGGTAAACCTCTTGATGAAGAGGTGCTCCAACTCAATAAAAAGTCTTCATCGTACTGTTGGGCAATTCGACGTACCAATCAAATGCAACATTTGACATACTGCTAATGAAAAGGTAGAAGAGAAGTGCATTGAAGCCACCCATGTTGCAATAGCCGATTCTAAATTGTGTAATGTGTTATTGTGGGTTCCCACTGCCATCAAACATCTTGAAGGATGGTGGCACAAAATCCAAAATAAAATAAAAATTAAATAAAAACCTAAACCTAAAATAAATAAAATAAAACAAACATAAACCTAAACTAAAATAAATAAAACCTAAACCAAAACCTAAAATAAACTAAACCTAAACCCTAAACTAAATAAAATAAAATAAACTAAAAATAAACCTAAACTTAAACTTGAAAAAACCTATAAATAAACCTAAAATAAAGGATTAAAACCTTAACTAAAAAATAAAATAAAACCAAAATAAAATATAAACCATAAAAAAATAAAATAAAAAAAATAAAATAAACATAAACCTAAACTAAACCTAAACCAAAATAAACTAAAATAAAACCAAAAATAAAATAAAATAAACTAAATAAACAATAAACCCAAATAAAATAAAAAAAATAAAATAAACTAAAATGAATAAAATAAACTAAAATAAAACATAAACTGTGGGTTTACTTAATTTAAAAAAAAAATCCTAAACAAACCCTAAACCCTAAAAAATGTTAAACCATAAAGAGCCCTAAACCTAAACCCTAAACTAACCTAAATCTTAACCCAAACCACAGCCCTAAACTAAACTTACAACCCAAACCTAAACTAAACCATAAATCTTAAACCATAAATCATAAACTAAAGCTAAACCCATAACCCTAAAAACCTAAATGCTAAGAACCTAAACCTAAAAAAACCTAAACTTAAACCACAAACCCTAAACCCTGTAACACTAAACCACACCCAAACTAAACACTAAACCATAAACCCCAATCCTAAACCTAAAGCATAAACCCTAAACCATAAACACTACACTGGCGTTAGGCCTAAACCCCAAAGACCCTAAACCCAACCAAAACCCCAACCACAAAGCTAAACTTAAAATCAATAACTAATAAATAAACTTAAATCCTCCAATAAACGTAAACCTAAACCAGAATGGGAAAAAATGACGAACATCACTATCAAGCAGCTCCATATCTAGCGAAGGCGAAGGTGGGGCGGTTGTCCATGTGATGGGGAGAGCTGTGGCGGTGGATATGGAGGTGGTGGTTGAAGTAGTGGTGGTTATGGAGGTAGGAGGAGCGACAGAGGTTACAACCATAGTAGTGGCGAAGGGAGAGATTAGGGATATGATCACGGATCTCGTTACTCGAGAGGCCAGGGTGGTTCTGATGGGAACTAGATAAACTAAAGAACGACCGATCCGATATGCTGCTTATGGAACTATGTCTTTACACTAAAGATGATTTTAGTTATCTAGGGTCTTTTATTTGCTCTATGTGTGCTCATTTTTTATCTATGTCATCACTTATGTCTTAGAAAACTTGGTGTGCTTGATGAAATAAAAAAAGAAATGTTGAATCAATTTGTTATCTAAAAACAAAACCTTAAATCCTAAACTAAAACCTAAGCCCTAGACCAAAACCCTAAACTCTAAACCCTAAACCCTAAACCCTAAACCCTAAACCCTAAAAACCCCAAACCATAAACCTAAATTGTAAAACCCTAAACCAAAACCCAAAACCCTCCACACCCTACTCTAACTAAACAAACTAACCATTAATTAACATTTAACCTAAACTAAAACTAAGCAACTTAAATTAAAAAACCTAAAATAAATAAAGAACATAAACCAAAAAAAAAATAAGAATAAAATACCTAAAACTAAATAAAACTAAATAAATAAACCTAAACTAAACTAAATAAATAAAACCTAAATAAATAAACTAAATAAAACCTAAAAATAAAATAAAACCCCAAATAAATAAAACCAATGTTTAAAAAACCTAAACCATTATAAAATAAACTAAATAACCTAAACCTAAATTAGATTAAGATTAAACCTAAATAAACTACCTAAACCTAAACTAAAAAATAAAATAAAATGACATAAAGATAATAAAATAAAAATAAACCTAAAACCTAAAAATAAAATAAAACATAAACCTAAAAATAAAATAAAACAAAACTCAACTAACAAATAAACTTAAACTTAAACCTAAACTTAAAAAATAAACTAAAATAAAAAAACCTAAACTAAAATAAAGGAACCTAAAATAAATAAACTAAACTAAATAAAAAAATAAACATAAATTAAAATAAAAAATAAAATAAACTAAAATAAATAAAAAATAAACTAAATAAACCTAAACTTGTCAATTTGAATTTAAAATAAAAATCAAAAAATCCAACTAAACTTACCCTACCCAAAACCCTAAATCAACCCTAAACCTAAAACCCTAAGCCCACCAAACCCTAAACCACTAATCCTAAACCCTAAACTAAAGCATAAATCTAACCCTAAACCATAAACCCTACACCTAAACATTAAACCCTAAATGCTAAACCCTAACCCTAATCCCAATACCCTAAACCATAAACCCTAAACCTCAACCAAAAGTAACTAAATATATTAAAAAATAAACAAAAACCCTGAAATCTAGTAAACCTAAACTTAAACATAAACCCTGAGAATGGGCAGAACCTTAATGGTAGGAACATCACTATCAAATAGGCTCATTCTAGATCTAGCGATAGAGGCAAAGGGGGAGGCTTTTGATAGTCTAACCTTAAAATCTTTTGATAGCCTAACCTTAAAATCTTTTGAGATGATAGTTGTCAACTTTAATTGAGAGTATTCTTAAGAAATTTCATTTCCTATGATGTTATTAACTATGGAGGCTTGCCTCCATAGGGATCTTAAGAACCTGGTTTAATATAAACCTTACTTTATTAATCCATGTAAAGTAGGGGAAAAATCTGGTACATTGAAGACCCATCGTGTCTTGAGTCCTTATATTGATTAGGTCCATTGTAGGGTGATGCCTCTATCTTTTGAGATAGTACATCATACCTAAAAATAAACACCACAAGGCCTTCTCGTCTTGTTCATTGAATCCTCTTAACTTTTTGGAGTTTAGAGATGTCGATCCTCAAGTAGGCAAGGGTTCTTAGACTCATATTGTTGACCAATACACTTGGGTCAACCAGAACTCTGGATAGCCTGTATCTGCCAACATCCACTATAATATAAAGAGGAGGTTT
Organism: Cymbidium sinense; assembly: GCA_021442155.1. Lineage (NCBI taxonomy): Eukaryota > Viridiplantae > Streptophyta > Magnoliopsida > Asparagales > Orchidaceae > Cymbidium > Cymbidium sinense. The sequence continues at coordinate 169,439 of JAKCPB010000659.1, forward strand.
TGTTCGGTCATCCCTAAGAATAAGTCTTCATCGTTGAATGTAACTCTTAAGATGTCCTTCGAGTGGCATGCCTCCTCTTTAATAGCGGTCAGCTGAGCTAAGCATATTTATAGATCAAGTAAGGGCTTGATTATTGATTTTCTCATCACTTTGGATAAGAGAACGGTGTGTATATGCTTAACAATGGAAACTTTCTAAGGTGAGCTAAGACATTGTAATCAACTTTGGTTGCTCCTCCATAAGCATATCCATGGGTGGAGCATCCTATGGAGGGGCTATCTGCTTACTAAAGCCAATGACTTGCTTACCCTTATAAATATGAATAAAATCAAGAGCATCAGAAGTAGACAAAATATAAGTAGAATCAGCTTTCTTCATTAATTTCTTTTTGGGTGGAGGTATATAATAAAAATCAAGTAAAGTAAGAGGAGTAAGAGATTTAGTGCCCTTATCCGTAGATGCAATGCTCCAGCCGGTAGAAGAGGAGTTAACAGAAGAGGTTGTAGCCACATGGAGAGTCTTGGATTGCATGGTTATGCTCTGGACTATCCACCTACGCTACTACTACTAGTCTGTCACCCTCCCTGACTTGTCCTTTGTAACTAGCAAACCTTCCTTGGTGTTGGAGGTTGAGATACTTTAGGCACCTGCAAGGAAAGCTTCTTAATCTTAGAAATAATCTTCTTAGAGGTTTGGGATAGGGAGATATCTAACTTTCTTTGGTCTTAAGAGGATGTAAGTATCCCCAAAGATTACTCTAAACGGATGGTTGTTCTAATAAGTGTTCCTTAGGGATAACTATGGCTCATAACTTGTAGTTGCACAGAAGTTAGTCCTTAAAAGTGATACAATCCTCTACGACATGGCCTAACATGTGGTGGTAGGGGCAATAGCTAGGATCATCGCACTTGGCCACTTCTTCCCCCCTCTCAAGCTTTTCTAACTGAAAGTCAAGTTTCTTTAAGAGATTCTTAAAGATTTTCCTAACAACCTCCCTCCTGAATGAATATGGTTTATTCAATCTATCAGCAAGAGTAGGTGGAAAGTAGCAATCTAGCGATGAATATGAATGCCACTAGTGGGTAGGCTGCTAAGGTGGGGTAAATGATCTTTATATGTGGGTATGATGGTGGTGGTGGAATAAGAGGTGGCAAAGGAGGTTTGAGCTGTAATCTCTCATACTAAACTCTAGTTTCTTTATTTCTTCCATAAACTATGGCTTCTTCTCAAACACCTTCTACGGCCTGAGATGATTGGTTTCAAAAGGGCAACTATTTGGCTTCCTCTTGTAGGCTAGCTGCCTTATCGATTAATTTCTCGAATATTTTGATGGTAAATCCCTTAAGCATGAAGGCGACCGGGCCATGGATATTCTTGAGAAGAATATCAAAGGTACGTTGTTCGGATAATTGTGCTTCACATTTCATGCTCAGGTTGAGCCACCTGACAATGTAGTCAACAAAGGACTCATTTTGTTTATGTTTCTCTATAATGAGGTCGCTTACATTACCCTCTATTGAGCTCCAGTAAACCTCTTGATGAAGAGGAGCTCTAACTCAATAAAAAGTCTTCACCGAACTGTTGGGCAGTTCGATGTACCAATCAAATGCAACATTTGACATACTGCTAATGAAAAGGTAGAAGAGCAGTGCATTGAAGCCACCCGTGATGCAATAGCTGATTCTAAATTGTGTAATGTGTTATCGTAGGTTCCACTGCCATCAAACATCTTGAAGGATGGTGGCACAAAATCCTAAATAAAATAAAAATTAAATAAAAACCTAAACCTAAAATAAATAAAATAAAACAAACATAAACCTAAACTAAAATAAATTAAACTAAAATAAATAAAACCTAAACCAAAACCTAAAATAAACTAAACCTAAACCCTAAACTAAATAAAATAAAATAAACTAAAAATAAACCTAAACCTAAGCTTAAAAAAACCTATAAATAAACCTAAAATAAAGGATTAAAACCTTAACCTAAAAAAATAAAATAAAAACCTAAAAATAAAACATAAAACATAAACCTAAAAAATAAAATAAAAATAAAAATAAACAAAAAAATAAACTTAAAACTAAACCTAAACCTAAACCAAAAAAATAAACTAAAATAAAAAAACCTAAAATAAATAAACTAAACTAAATAAAACAATAAACCCAAATAAAAATAAAAAATAAAATAAACTAAAATGAATAAAAATAAACTAAATAAAAAACATAAACTATCGGTTTTACTTAATTTAAAATCCTAAAACCTAAACCCTAAAAATGCTAAACCAAAACCAACCACTAGCCATACCACTAAACACAAACTAGTCTTAACCAAACACAGTAACCCATAACCACCCTACCCCAGACCATAAACTGACCTAAATCCAGGCCCTCCACTAGATCATGACACTAAACCCATGACCCTATTAACCCTAAACCTAAGCTGACCCTGGAACCCCAACCACTCTTACCAACCACAGATCCTAAAACTCCCTTGACCCTGGGCCCTAAACCCTGACCGCCCACCCTGGGCCCTAAACTGGCCCTGGGCCACTGATCAAAACCCATGCTAAACCTAAAAAAACTACTGAGCTAAAAAAAATAAAATATAAAACTAAACCTAAGATAAATAATAAAATAAAATAAACTAAAATTAAAATCACAAATCTTAAAATAAAATAAATAAAATAATAAAAATTAAAATAAAGAAATAAAACTTAAACTAAACTAAAAAATAAAATAAACAGACTAAAAGCATAAATAAAATAAAACTAAATGTAAAATAAATATAAAATAATCATAAAATAAAATAAAATAGAAACTAAATAAAAACCTAAACCTAAAAAATAAACCTTAAATTAAAACCTAAAACTAAAAAAAAACACAAACCTAACTTAAAAAAAACAAAACTAAAATAAAATAAAATAAAGCTAAACAAAATAAACCTAAACCTAAACTAAAATAAACTAAAATAAATAAATAACACTAAACCTAATCCTAAAATAAACTAAACCTAAACTAAACCAAAGTTAAATAAAATAAAATAAAATCAAAATAAACTTAAACCTAAACTAAAAAAATAAAAAATAAACCAAAATAAAACCTAACATAAAATAAAACCTAAACCTAAAAATAAAAATAAAACCTAAACCTAAAAGTAAATTAAAAATAAAACTCAACTAAAAAATAAACCTGACCTAAATCTAAATATAAAATAAACTAAAATAAAAAACATAAACTAAAATAAATAAACAAAACTAAATAAAATAAAATTAAACATAAATAAAAAATTAAAATAAACTAAAATAAATAAACTAAACTGGGTTTGATTTTTTTTTTTAAAAAAAAACCCTAAACCCTAAACCGTAAATCTTAAACCCTAAAACTACAACCCTAAACCCTAAGCCTAAACCCAAAAATCTTAAACCCTAATCCTGTCCTCCCAAAACCCTAAATCCTAAACCTACCCGCCCCAAATCTAAACCTAAACCTAAAATAATTAAAATTACAAAATAAACTCCCTAAACTTAATACACCTACTTAAAAAAAAAAACCTAAATAAAATAAAACTAAACCTAATAATAATAAAATAAACCTAAAATAAAACTAAATAAAACCTAAACCTACAATAAACCTAAAATAAAACCTAAGAAAACCCTAAACCTAAACTAAGAAAAAAACTAAACTGGATAAAAAAAATAAACCTAAACTAAAATAAATAAAACCTAAACCTAAACCTAAAATAAAATAAACTAAACTTAAAATAAAATAAAATAAACTAAAAATAAACCAAACCTAAACTTAAAAATAAAACCTAAAATAAACCTAAAATAAAACCTAAACTTAACATAAAATAATAAAAGTAAAAAACCTAAACTTAAACTTAAAATAAAATAAAACTTAAACCAATAAAATAAAATAAAATAAAACTAAACTAAAAATAAACTTAAACCTAAACCTAAACCTAAAAAATAAACCAAAATAGAAAACATACACTAAAATAAATAAACCTAAAATAAATAAATGAAAACAAATAAAAATAAAAATAAACCTAAATCAAAATAAAAAATAAAATAAACTAAAACAAATAAAAAAATAAACTAAATAAACCTAAAACTCTAGGTTTACTTAATTTCAAAATAATAAAAGGGAAAAAAATCTTTAACCCTAACTAACCCTAACTCAGGCCAGAACCCTACCAGAATCCTGACCCTACTCTAACTCCACTGAGCCACTGAGCCTAATCCTACCACCCTAAACCCAGGCCAAACCCTGAATAACCACTAGAGCCTGGGCCACTGGGCCTAAACCTGGGCCACCCAGGAGCCCAGGCCCTGATCTTTGAGACTGAGGCCAGCCAGAACTAAAATGTGCTGGGCTGAGCCCCAAGACCACCAAAAGAATACTGAGCCTAAACTGAGCTGACCTGGGCCCTGGAGCTACCATGAGCTAATACCACTGACCCTGACAACCAGGCCCAAATTAGTGACATGCCTGAGGCTGGGCCCTCCCAACTGACCTAACCCTACCATGACCCTCCCACCCTAAATACAGGCCTCAGGCATAGGCATAAACATTAAATAATGACCTGGGCCTGACCCTACCCAACCCTGACCCTAAAACCTAAAACCTGACCTAAACTATAAAGACCTAAAAATAAAATAAATAAATAATTTAATCCAAAATAAGATAAAATAAACATAAACTAAAACTAAACTTAAACATAAAAGAAAATAAAATAGAATAAAACTAAAAGATAAGATAAATAAAACCTAAACTAAACTAAAAAATTAAAACCTAAATAAAATAAGCACTAAAGCTAAAATAAAATAAAACAAAATAAAATAATATAAAACTAAATAAAACATAAACCTAAAAATAAAAAATAAATAAAATAAAACCTGGTCATAAACTAATAAAAAGCTAAACCTAAAATAAAACAAAATAAACCTAAACCTAAACTAAAATAAATTAAACTAAAATTAATAAAACCTAAACATAAACCTAAAATAAACTAAACCTAAACTTAAACCTAAACTAAATAAAATTAAATAAACTAAAAACAAACCTAAACTTAATCAAAGTAAAACCTAAAACTAAACCTAACCCTAAAAAATAAAATAAAATCTAAACCTAAACAAAAACCAATTTTTAATAAACTAAAATAAAACTACAAAATAAATAAACTTAAAATAAATAATAAACTAAATAAAATAACCCTACTTAAATAAAATTAAATAAACTAAACCTGGGTTTGTGATTTAAAAATAAAATAAACATATAAAAATAAAACCCATCCACCCTACTCTGACCATAATTAACCATGGGCACTCTACCCCACCCTGGGCCTTATACCATCCCTACCCTAAACCCTAAGACCCTGGGCCCACTCCTACCCAGGCCCTGACCACTAAATCCTGGTGACCCTCCAGAATACTGATGAAAACTAGGCCACTGACCTAGGCCAACAGGCCACAACTCTAGGCCCCAGGCCTGGGACCCTAAAACTAGGCCCTAAACTCCAAACTAAACTGTGCTGACAGTAACAAAACCACAAAGGCAAGGCTGAGCAATGGGCCAGGCACGAACCTGGCTAACACTAGGCCTACCCCAGGCTGGAACCACAAAACCCTAGGCTCTAAATCCTAAAAACTCTGTCAACCCTCCAAACCCTGAGCCCTGATCCTGGGCCCTGAGCCCAAACCCTGAGCCACAGAAACTGAGCCAGGCCACAAACCATAAAAATAAAACTAAAACCTACTAAATAAAACCAGATAATAAAATTAAAACTAAAACCTAAATAAAGATAAAATAAAACCTTTAAACCTAAACCTAAACCTAAGATTAAGATAAATTATGTTAAAACCTAAACTAAACTAAAATAAAATAAAACTAAATTAAAACCAAAATAAACTAAATAAATAATGAAGAAATGTTGAATCAATTGGTTCTCGTTAAAAAAAAACCATAAACCACAGTAAACCTAAAACCTAAACCCCAAACCCTAAACCCTAAACCCTAAACCCTAACAAACTAGTAACCCTAAACCACAAAGCCAAACCCTAGGCCACTAAACTCTAAACCCTAAACTGGACCCCAAACCCAAATCTAAACCTTAAAAAAGCTAAAACCTAAAACCTAAATAAAATAAAACCTAAAATAAAATAAATAAAATCTAAACCAAAATAAAATAAAATAAAACATAAACTAGAACTTAATCCAAAAAAATAAAATAAACTAATAAAAAACAAAATAAATAATAACCTAAACTAAACTAAAAAAAATAAAAAAAACCTTAAAATAAAAATAAAAAAATAAAAATTAAAATGAAAATAAAAATAAAATAAACCTAAAATAAACCTAAAGTAAAATAAAATAAAAACTAAACAAAAGCTTAAACTTAAAAAATAAACCTAAAAGTAAATAAAACATAAAACCTAAACCTTAATAAAAAATAAAAACTAAACTAAAATAAAATAAATAAAAACCTAAACTAAAGTGAAAAATAAAAAACCTAAATAAAATTAAAACTAAACCTAAATTAAAAATAATCAAACTAAAAATAAAATAAAATAAAATTCTAAAAATAAATAATAAACCTAAAACTAAAGCCTAAACCATAAATTAAAAATAAAAATAAACCTAAACCTAAAATAAACAAAATAAAATAAGCCTAAACCAAAACTAAAATAAACTAAACTAAACTAAATAAAACCTGAACCTAAAATAAACTGAACCTAAACCCTAAACTAAATGAAATAAAATAAACTAAAAATAAACCAAAATCAAAACTAAAAGATAAAACCTAAAAGTAAACCTAAAATAAAAACTTAAAACCTAAACCTTAAAAAAGTAAAATAAAAATGTGAACGTAAACCTAAAAATTAAAAATAGGACTTAAACCTAAAAAATAAAATAAAATAAAACTAAATTAAAAAAAACGACATAAACTAAACTTAAAATGAACTAAAATAAATAAATCTAAAAATAAGTTAATAAATAAATAAAAATGAACCTAAATAAAAAATAAAATAAACTAAAATAAAAAACTAAATAAAGCAATCTAAAATCCTTAAACCCATCCTTACTTAAACCATAAATCCCCCTAAACCATCCACATATAACTACCACCCACTAAACCTACTGACCACTAAACTCTAAATTTACTGATCCTATATGCTAAGCCACAAAACCCAAATCCAACCCTAAAAAAAAACGTTCACGATCCCTCAGGCTCTCTCAAACCCTGGGCCCTCCAAAATCCTAACCTAAACCCTAAACCTAAATCCTAAATGCTACTACCATAAAACTTAAACCTAACCTAAACTAAACTAAAATAAAACCAAAATAAAATAAATAATAAAACCTAAACCTAAATAAAATAAAAATGTATAATAAAATTAAAACTTAAACTAGAACCTAAACCTAAACTTAAAAATAAAATAAAACATAATAAAATAAAATAATTAATAACATAAATTAAACTTAAAAAGATAAACCTAAGAATAAAAACCCTAAATAAAAGGAAAATTAAATGTAAAATTAAAATAAAATAAACATAAAAATTAAATAAAAACTAAATAAAAACCTAAACCTAAAAAATAAACCTAAAAATAAAACCTAAAAGTAAATGAAAAATAAAACATACACCCTAAACCAAAAAAAAAAAACCTAAACCTAGAATAAAAGTGAATAAATTAAAGAAAATATACCTAAGTCTAAACTAAAATAAACTAAACTAAAATAAATAAAACTTAAGCCTAGACCTAAATAAACTAAACGAAATAAAATAAAATAAATTAAAAATAAACCTAAACCTATACTAAAAATAAAACTTAAAACTTAAACCTAAAAAAAATAAAATAAAACCTTAACCTTAACCTAAAATAAAAATAAAACCTAAACCTAAAATAAAAATAAAATAAAATAAAACTCAACTAATAAATAAACCTAAACCTAAAATACTAAAATAAAAAAATAAAATAAACAACCATAAAATAAAAAAATAAATAAAAAATTAATATAAAATTAAAATAAAATAATCTAAAATAAATAAAATTTAACTCAATAAACCTAAACCCCTTTTGATTTTTTTTTTAAAAAAACCTAAACTCTAAGCTATCCTAAACCTTAAAACTAAAGATCTACCTGCCGGGTTTGCTTAATTTAAAATATACCTAACTAAAACTGATCCACTACCCCAAACCTTACCCACCATAAATCCCTAAACCCTAGGCCTAAACCTGAACCACCCTAAACCCTGACTTAAACCCAAAACCCTAGGCCAACTAAGCTGCCACTGTGCCTCCCAACCACTAATAAACCCTGGCTAACCATAAACCCAGTTCTAAAACCCTACCATAAACTCTACCCTAATCCTAAACCCACCTAAATCCTGGCTAAACCCTAAACCTTAAAAAACAAACCTAAACCTAAAGTAAATAAAACCAAAAAAACAAATAAATAATAAACCTAACATAATAAAAAAATATAAATTATAACATAAACTAAACCTAAACCTAAACCTAAAAAAATATATAAACACACTAAAATAAAATAATTAATAACATAAACTAAACTTAAAAAATAAACCTAAGAATAAAATGCTAAATAAAGAAAATTAAATGTATTAAAATAAAATAAACATAAAATTAAATTAACTAAACCTAAACCTAAAAAATAAACCTAAAAGTAAATAAAAAATAAAACATATACCCTAAACCAAAAATAACCTAAACCTAAATAAAAGTAAAATAAACTAAAGAAACTATACATAAATCTAAACTAAAATAAACTCAACTAAAATAAATAAATCCTAAGCCTAGACCTAAAATAAACTATACCTCAATGAAATAAAGTAAAATAAATTAAAAATAAACTTTAACCTATACTAAAAAATAAAACTTAAAACCTAAACCTAAGAAAATAAAATAAAAACATTAACCTTAAACTAAAAATAAAAAATAAAACCTTAACTTAAAAAGGAAAAAATGAAACCTAAACCTTAAAATAAAATAAAATAAAACTCAACTAAAAATAAACCTAAACTAAACCTAAACCTAAAAAAGTACTAAAATAAAATAAACTTTAAATAAACATAAAATAAATAAATAAATAAAACTTAAAATAAAATAATAAAATAAATAAAATTTAACTAAATAAACCTAAACCTATTTGAATTTTTTTTTAAAAAACCTAAACTCTAAGCTAACCCTAAACCCTAAAAAAAACTAAAAAAACCTAAACCTACCGGTTTAATTTAAAATATACCTAAACGTGAACCCTAAACCTAAAAAAAAAAATAAAAATTAAAAGAATTAAAAAATAAAACCCTAACCCTAAACCTTAAACTCTAAACTTAGAACCCTAAACCCTAAAATCCCAACACCCAAATTGAAAAACCTAAACCCTAAACCCTAAACCCTAAAAACCATAAAAACGAAAACCTAAACACTAAACGCTAAACTCTAAACCCAAAACCCTAATCACTAACCCTAAACCCTAAACCCTAAAACCTACAACCTTAAACCTTAAACCCTAAACTCTAAACCCTAAACCCTAAACCCTAAACCTTGAACCCCAAATCATAAACCTTGAAAACCTAAAATCCTAAGCCTACACTAAATAAAACATAAAAAATAAATTAAATTAAAAAACCCATGAAATGAGAGGTTCGGTGTGGTGGTGGCGTGAGAGATCGAGGATATGATGGTGGATCCCCATTTGGAGAGGCCGGTGGTTTTGTTCAAACTTGAGAGAAAGAATGGAATCGATCGATCATTGATTATGGAACGTGTCTTTCAATAGAGATGGTTCTTGTTATCTAGGGTTTTGATTTACTATCGTGCTCATTTTTTATCTATGTCATCGCTTGTGTCTTAGAAAACTTTGTGTGCTACTTCATTGATGAAATCAAAAAGAAGAAATATTGAATCTGAATTTGTTCTCTGTTAAAAAAACTAACCAAAAACCCTAAACCCTAAACCTAAAACCAAAACCCTAAATCATAAACCCTAAAACCCTAAACTTTAAACCCTAAATGCTAAACTTTAAATCCTAAATGCTTAAACCCTAAACCCCAAACCCTAAACCCCTAAACCTAAAAATAAAACCTAAAAATAGATGAAAAATAAAACTTAAACCTAAAATAAAAATAAAGTAAACCTAAAACTAAACTAAAATAAACTAAACTAAAATAAATATAACCTAAGCCTAAACCTAAAATAAACTAAACCTAAACCTAAACTAAATCAAATAAAATAAACTAAAATAAACATAAACCTACTAAAGATAAAACATAAAAACCTAAAATAAAAATCTAACACTAAACGAAACATAAAATAAAACTAAATCAAATTTAAAATAAACTAAACTAAATAAATAAACCTAAACCTAAACCTAAAGATAAACTAAACACCTAAACTAAGATAAATATCTTAAGATAAATAAATGAAACTAAAATAATAAATATGCTAAATAAAAAAAATAAAATAAATAAATATGGTGCCACCCTAAAATGGGCCCAAATCTTCTAAAACTGAGCCCTAAAGAGGCCCTAGCCCTACCCTCACCTGACCCTGGCCTCTAGCCATACCTGATCGTGACACTGCCACTACCATAAATGACCATAAAGAGCCCTAAAGGCATAGGCCCTAAAGGCCCTCCCATAAACCCTCTGACCTGAGCCCTGGCTGACCTACAAACCTAAACCCTAGGCACCCAGGCCCTGAGCTTAAACTACACTAGGCCCTAGGCATTTAAACCACACTGAGCCTGAGCACAAACCACTGACTGAAAACCCTATCCTACCTTATGCCCTAGGCCTTAAAACCTAAAAAACTACTAAAAGAACCTATAAATAAGATAAATAAATGAGCTACCTTAATAAAATAAAGATAATAAAATAAAATAAAATTAAAGATTAAAACCTAAACCTACCTTAAATAAAAAAGATAAAAACTAATAAAATAAAATAAACTAAGAATAAAACTTAAATTAAACTAAATAAAATAAAATAAACCTTGGAATAAAAAGCTTAAATAAAATAAAAACTAAATGTAAAATAAATATAAAATTTTCCTAAATTAAAATAAAATAGAAACTAAATAAAAACCTAAACTTAAAAAATAAATGTTAAAATAAAACCTAAAACTAAATAAAAAATAAAACCTAAGCCCTAAACTAAAAAAAAAACCAAAACCTAAAATAAAAATAAAATAAACAAAAGAAAATAAACCTAAAGCGAAACCAAAATAAAGTAAACTAAAATAAATAAAACTAAACCTAATCTAAAATAAACTAAACCTAAACCAAAACCTAAGCTAAATAAAATAAAATCAAATAAAAAAACTTAAACCTAAACTAAAATAAAACCTAAAATAAACCAGAAATAAAAACCTAAAAATAAAATAAAACCTAAACCTAACTCACAAAATAAAATAAAACCAAGACACAAAAAGTAAAATAAAATAAAACTCAACTAAAAATAAACCTAGACCTAAATCTAAACATAAAAAATAAACTAAAATAAAAAAGCTAAATTAAAATAAATAAACAAAACTAAGTAAAAAGAAATAAACATAAATAAATAAAATAAAATAAACTAAAATAAATAGAAGATAAACTAGATAAACTAAAGGTTTGCTTAATTTTTTTAAGAAAGATCCTAAACCACGATACTAAATCATAAATCTTAAACCCTAAACTATGACACCTGGGCCACTAACTAGGCCTAAAAGATCCTGAAGCCACAGATCACGTCCACTGGAATCCTGGGCTTTAAGATACAGTCTTGACGCTGGGCCAGAATACTGAGCTGGAGCCACAAGGCTGGAGGCCTGGGTATTAGGCCTGAGCTAAGTGGTAGATGGGTGCAAGAATGGGCCCTGGCCCTAAGACTTATTACGCCTGGGCTGAAGATAAAAGGCCTAAATAGATAAAGGCTAGGCTTATATTAAAGATGGGCCTGACAAAAATAGGAAGACCTGAGCTGAGCCAGTAGGCCCTAAAGTAAGACTGGGGAAAAGGCCCTAAGCATTGGCTAAGGAAAGGCTAAACTAGGATGATAAAGATAAGATGGGCCCTAGGCTGAGCTAAAGATAAATAAAACTTAGGCCCTAAACCTAAGATAAGATAAACTGAGCTAAAATAAAGATAAAATGAGCTAAAGATAGGCTGAGCTAGATTTAAAATAAAATAAAAAAATGAGCCAAAGAAATAAAGATCCTAAGAGCTTAAATAAAATAAAGACCTAATTTGAAAGAAGATAAAATAAACTAAACTAAAAATAAACCTAAACTAAACTAAAAGATAAACAAAGAATAAAACATGGTAGAATGAAATTAACCTAAAATAATTAGGCTAAAGATAAATAAATGTAAAATAAACCTAATCACCAGTAAAGATAAAGATAAACTAAAGATGATAAAGATAGGCTAAAATGAGCCTGGCACAGCTGGACTTTTGCTTGATTTAAAGATAAAAGATAAAGATAAAGGGAAAGATCTCACGACTGTAGGCCACAAAGACTAATACGGACAGGAGCTCCCAGATC